>CAAKHF010011223.1:0-23721 GCA_901007745.1 Hippocampus kuda
ACCCAAAATAGAGAGGAGATTCTGGGCCCATTTTGCCCTCCTCGGGCGTGTGTGTGTGTGTCTGCGGCATCATCTACCTTGTCCCTCTCGCCTGGTGGTCTAAATGCGGCGTACCTTGGGCACTGTGCTGCTTCTGAGGTAAAGCTCTCTCTCACACACACACACACACGCACACACACACACACACACACACACACACACACACACACACACACACACACACACTGCATAAATTTATTTAGATTGTCACGCGTCATGTTGGAGCATCAGGCTCTGTGTGAAATGTGAACTACGGGAGAACTGTTGTGCTTCTGCCTACTTGGGTGCCATGAGAAAAACCCGGATGCAAGATTGTGGGATTGATATGTGATGACAGACTTTTTGTTTGCTTTTAATATTTTGTGCGTTTGAATTTAATCTCACAATATTGTGTCCTTTTTGTCTTGGAAAAACAAGAGATTACAACAAATACAACTTTTGATCTTTGAAAAATAGTAATAATAAAAATTAACAAGGGGGAAAAAATAAGATCCTCTGTCCGGTAATATTAGAACTTTGTGTTGTGAATTTATGGCATTTTTTTAATTTGAAATGTTTTTTAATTTTATGCAAAACCTACTAGATTATTCTTATATTTACATAATAATAATAGTATTAATAAGAATAATAATTTTGATTTTGAAAAATGCAGCTTTTTTCTCCTTTCCGACTTTATTTCACGAAAGAAAAATCTATCATTTAATTTTCATAATATATTATGATGCTGTCTTGAAAAAAATGTCGTGATATTCTGATGAGAAAAAAAATTCTTACAATGAACACAACTTTATTTATTACTTCTTATACTATCACAGTTCAAAAATATTATATTTAATTATTCAGTAGTCATGATTTGCCTATCACACTGCAATTTATATTTATTATGAGGTGTGCCAGCATCATTCCGATTACCGGTAAATCTTTTTTTCTTTTGTTTGTTTGTGGGGTTTTTTGGTGTTTTGTTTTTTTAAACAGATGCATATTTTCTCCCACCTGCACCGTCAGCATGACATCATAGCTTGTAGACATCGTTCCAAACAAATTACTCCTCATGTACGCTTGTCATCTGCATCTCACTTGGTCGGGAATTACACATTTTTTTACATTCTTGCTTTCATGTTATTGTTTTGAAGTCAGCATTTTAAACCTTTCCTCACGTTATATTCACCAACAGCAGACAAACACTCTCCATGTTGTGTGTACGTGGCTAAACCCAAAACATGATTTTGTGGTGCTCTGTCTCATCGTTCTCTGTGCTGTCTCTCAATCACAACCAGTTGGTCAGCTGCAGATGGCAGCCCGCCACTGCATCTTCTCATCTTGAAACGGCTTGATTGTCCAGGATAAAAAGTCGGCTTTCTTTTCAAGATTTTTTTACAGCTAGGCGCCACACTTCAATATATGTTTTCTGTAGGTGCTGCTCTTTTGGTTAGCAACAGAGTTGAAATGGGCCCCCAGCGGTTGACATTTTTTTTCGACTGCATCTAAATGATCACACATATCGTCTGAATTAATATAATTAGTTACTTCAGGTTGTGTGTGTGTGTGTGTGTGTGTTTTGTTTTTATATTACGGGGAAAACTGTCTTATTTGGGCAGAGCTATTTTGTAGCCGAGACTTGACTTGTTTCCGCAGGTTGAGCAAAGTCACATGACCCCATCTGAGTGGGAGCCATGAAGACGGGCTCTCAAATCCGCCTGTTGCTCTGGAAGAACTGGACCCAGCGAAAAAGGCAGAAGGTGACATTGAAAATTGTCGGATCCTGCTTCAAAAGCCTTCTGACTTGTCTGGCACTTGTTTGTCGCAGATTCGTTTCCTGGTGGAACTCTTGTGGCCCGTGTTGCTGTTCATCGGCCTGGTGTGGCTGAGGAAGGCAAACCCGCTCTACCAGCAGCATGAATGTAAGAGCGCGGAGAAAATCGGAAAGTAAAACATGACGCACGCAACACTGCGGATTGACCACTTTGCAAGGAATTCGTTGACAACGTGCAGCAAAATGCCGCGGTGGTTTTGAATCAACGTTGATCATCTTTCATCCGTTTTACAAGATACTTTGGGATGGAATTATCTGGGATGCTTTTTTTTTTTTCAAGCCATTCTGGTTGGGTAAAAATGCCTGACATCTTGAACAGGCCGATTTCTCGTTAATATGTTAATAAACTTTGCTGTGATTGTATCGCGAAATTATAAATATTGTTAAGTATTGTTGTAAAACACACTATATAGGCCAACTTGGCAGGTAGCGCAAAGTTTTAGCAGGTGCAGCTGTTCAGCCATTTTTTTTCTTGAGTTGAATGCACGTCAAACAAATTCGGCAGGTACTTGAATAATGAGCAGCAATTCGACAAAATGAGGTAAAAAAAATACAACTTTCTATCGAGAAAATTTTAAACAAATCTACTTTTTTATGTAGAAACAAAAAACAATTTTACTAGAATATAATATATCATGTTTTTCTGATATTTCATGCATTTTTTTTTCTTTGAAAAATAACATCGTCGATTTCCATGACATTCCCACATGCTGGTTCCAGGTCATTTCCCCAACAAGGCCATGCCATCCGCTGGCGTGCTTCCTTGGATCCAGGGCATCTTCTGCAATGCCAACAACCCCTGCTTCCGACACCCCACCAGAGGAGAGTCTCCGGGAGTTGTCTCCAACTATAAAAATTCCATGTGAGTGACTGACTTAATTCTTTATCGTTACAGTATGTCGTCTTACTTTGTTTTGTTTTTTTTTTCTTGCTGCTTCAGATTGTCACGCTTCTACACCGACATCTTGGAGATGTTCAGTGACACAGAGGTGCAGCATCTGAGACGTCTGTGGCAGGAATTGTCCACATTCTCCGACTTCATGGATACGCTGCGCAACAATCCAGCTGTCATGTCA
Source organism: Hippocampus kuda (assembly GCA_901007745.1). Lineage (NCBI taxonomy): Eukaryota > Metazoa > Chordata > Actinopteri > Syngnathiformes > Syngnathidae > Hippocampus > Hippocampus kuda. The sequence goes on from CAAKHF010011223.1 coordinate 2,929, forward strand.
GGTATGATGAGGATAGGGTGACCGCTACTCTCCCTCAAACAACCTCAAATGCTTAGAAGATCCAAATCAAAGTCCTTTGCTCATAAAAAGTCATAGCAAGGGAAACCACAGATGGACTCAAATACATTATAACGGCCACAGAAGATTCAAATCAAAGTCCGCAGATCAGTCTGTAAATCCCATCAAAGGAACAAAACAGGAAGTAGAATATTTTCAAAATAATACCAAATGCACAAAAAGATGCACTCAAATGTACTACCATAGAAGATTTTAATCAAAGTCCTCCTTTTGACTTCAGCTTCGCGTGCTCTCAAGGGAACCAAACAAGGAGTTCGAAAGCTACCAAAATAAAACTCATAACAGCACAGTTGTTGTTGCGTTCAGGTCACGGTCTGAAAATCGAGGCCATCCTGAAGGATGATGAGCTTCTGACAGCGTTCTTACTCCGAGACGCCGAGCTCCCCGAGTCTGTCGTCTATCAACTAACCAACGCCGAGATACGAATAGAACAGGTAAGGCTTGAGGATGCTAATGCTATTGCGAATGCTAATCACTGGATCATAGCTTTTCAGACCCAATTCAAGCCATTACAGTATAGTTAATGTACAGTGTATAACATTCAGATGTGAAGAAAAAGGTAACATTTCAAATGTTTTTTTAAATGTATTCTTTAATTGGATGTATTTTTAACGTTTATTTCCTGTGCCTTGTTGCTCGAAAGTTTGCATCGGGTGTCCCAGACCTTCAGCTGAAGGACATTGCGTGCAGCCAGGCGCTGCTGGAGCGCTTCATCATCTTTCCGAGCCGCCACGGCCTCCACGGCGTCCGCAACGCCATGTGCGCCCTTAGCCAGCCGCGGCTGCAGAAGATCGAGGACGTGCTCTACGCCAACGTGGACTTCTTCAAGATCTTCCAACTGGTGAGAGTTTCATCATGCCGTCAACCCCCATGTGTCCTCGGACTTAATGGTGTACCTAATAAAGTGGGGTGGAAGCGCTCAGCAGGTGACTCAGGCTTTATCCGTCTTGCCCCTGTTTCTCTAATGGGCTTAGGTTAGGCCCCGCCCAAAGGCGCTAAGACGTGACCTGCGGCGTCTTGTCTTGGCCGACAGATTAAAGCAGTTGTACGCCAAGCTCATATTCAAATGCTCTTATCCCATTGAAATGAATGGATAAACTATTAATCCGTTCCATCCCCCCTCCACAAAAAACATTTTTTTTTTTTTTTTTTAGAAATGAGGAAAGTAGTATTTTTTTTCAACAGTCTTGAATAAGTGGGGTCATATTGCCAATCAAACTTTTCCAAAGAATTCTGAAGCACGCTGATCCTTATGTGCTTCATTCCAACTTTCCACCTTCCTCCGACGATCCCTCGTCAGCTTCACTTCCCCTTCCTCCTTCCACTCCCTGTTCGCTTCATTCAATGTGCCAGGAAGGACGTCTCGGGTGATTTGTATTCCCTCCGGCGCTTTCCCAACAACATTACCCCGACCCACTTCCCTTGAACTTGGCCAAGAAATAGTTGATGAATCAACATGTCCTCTCCCCTCAGTTGCCTCGCGTCATGGACAGTGCATCCGAGGGGCTGGACCTGCGGCGGTGGGGTCGCGTCCTCAGAGCGACGTCAGAGAAGATCCGGGAGGTGAGATATTTCACAATGCAATATTTCGTCTCCTTTTACTATCCCACCCCGCCCAATCCCTTCAGACATCCGCTCTTGAGGTCTTGCTGGCTATTTATAACCTCTTCATCATCATCATCATCATCACCTTAGACCAGTTGAGTGAGAAAGAATTGTGGGTGGGTGGGTTAACATTCCACGGAGTTGACACATCCCGCTCGCTGGGACCTGCTTGTCTCCGTGGTGACAGACAGGCGAGTCAAATGCACCATATGCTTCCTCTCTGACTTTGTGTACTTTTCGGAAAGAACCAGTGACCCCATCAACAGGGAAGAAGAGCAATAAAATAAAATGTGTAATGAGTAATAAAGTGTCAGAAGATATGTATGGTGACAAAAATATTGCACAATAATTCAAATAAGTTCGACCACAAAATCAAAAAGCCTCTGAAAAATTGGGACACATAAACTCCTCGACCACGATAAGGTGACGGCTCAGGGAGAGAAATTATTATGACATGTATTTGTAATTTTATTCATCTATTTTTAATTTCTGTTTTCAATCCAAGACCAAACGCTATATCTGCTTTTCTGATCATTTTCCTCCCATCAGCTGATGCAACGGGACAACTCCCGGGCACTCCTCAAAGCGGCCACTTCTCTCTTTCGCACCGGCGGCCCTTCCGCTTTCTCAGAGCTGACTGCGTCCATGTCCAGCCTCTTCTGCGGCTACCCAGAAGGCGGCGGCGCGCGTGTGCTTTCCTTCAACTGGTACGAGGACAACAACTACAAGGTGTTCCTGGGGGTCAACAGCAGCCGCGCCCGTGACAACTACGTGTATGACTACACGACCAGTGAGTTCAGCTAACTAACTAAAGAACTAAAATGGCCTCAGGTGTGGTTCAACCAATATAAGATCCAAGATATCTTTCAATTTAAAATACAAATTGTCTTCCTAAAATCAGTTTAGGGACCAAAGATGTCTTCCTAAATTCAAATTGGAACCAAAATATTTTCTGAGATTTCAATCAAAACCCAAAACATTTTCCCAATTTCACTTTCAGATCAGATTGATTGCTTAAATTCAATTAACATACAGAATGTGCACCTTGACTGTCCTCCACAAATGAATTGAATCGTCATCATCGTTGACGTTTGCAGCCGCCTTCTGCAACAACCTGATGCAGACGCTAGAGTCAAACCCGGTCACGAAAATGCTGTGGAATTCCGTCAAGCCCCTGCTGATGGGAAAGATCCTGTATACTCCCGACTCCCCTGCTGTCCGGAAGATATTAAAAAGCGTAAGGGAATAGCCTGACCCCTCTGAAAACGCCTCTCCTCCGACTCTTTCATCATGCTCACTGTTTGTTTTGTGTTTGTGTCAGGCGAACACCACCTTCGAGGAGCTGGAGAGGCTGTACAATTTGGGCAAGATGTGGGAAGAAGTGGGACCTCAGCTGTGGGCTTTCTTCCAAAACAGCGTGCAGATGAACATGATCAGAGTAAGACTTGAAAACTACTCTTGAGAACTAGGACTCCAGATATTTCTGACCCATGAACTTGCTCAACATCTGAATTCCAACTCAGAAATCCAAAAAATTGAAGCCTTTGAACTCTGATTAGCAACTAACTAACTAACTAACTAACTAACTAACTAACTAACTAACTAACTAACTAACTAACTAACTAACTAACTAACTAACTAACTAACTAACTGTGTAGCTAGATATCTGAATATGTTACTAGCTTAATTGTTACTGCCCAAACAAGCAAATTACTTTACTAATTAAATAACCAGTAAGACAGCTAAGTAATTACCTAGCTAGGGTGCTAACTAAATTCCTCACGACTGTCGAGCTAAATAATTAAGTTAGGGTGCATTCAGAAATATGCTCCGAAAATGCACTGATTTACTCCGTTCGTGTGGAAAATCTGAGGGTTGCTAAAATTTGGCTTTATTCAGAGTGCACCAAAAACACTTTTTTTGTTTGTTTGTTTTTCTTGAGGTATGCTTCCTATATTTGTATGTGTCATGGCCACAGGACACACTGGCAAACCCCACGGTGATGAACTTTGTGGACAAGAGCCTGGAGGATGCCAACGTAACTACCAAAGACATCCTTAACTTCCTGTACAGTGGCCCGGAGGAGTGGCGAGAGGCAGGGATGTCCAGATTTGACTGGAGGAACATTTTTAACGTCACTGACCAACTTATGCGCACCCTCAACCAGTATTCTGAGGTGAGAATAAGGACAGCTTGCTGGGTTCTACTTAGATTGCACACACATGACGTTTCATATTTGATTTGCCCATTCGTTAACACTAACTAGGTGTATCACGAAATTTACTGAAGTCGCGCGTGGTCATGATGATTGAAGGTGACAAGTTTTGGACTGTTTCTTTGATCAGTGACTGTTCGGTGGTGTTTTGGCACCTTTGCCTTGGCTTCTCACCAAAATGGCTCACTGTTACTTTGTATTTGCTGACTGCAGTGTATCAGCCTGGACAAGTTTGTGGCCTACACGGACGAATCACAGATGATCCACCAGGCCTTGCACCTGCTGGAGGAGAACAAGTTCTGGGCCGGCGTGGTATTTACCGACATCTACCCCTGGACTACCAGTGTCCCGCTGCACGTCAAGTACAAGATCCGCATGGACATTGACGCAGTAGAGCGCACAAACAAGGTCAAAGACAGGTCAGTGGGGACAGTACGAGTTAGATTCCGGGATAGGGGGATGACATCAGAGCAGTCTAATTGGAAACTTGTCTTCCAATATAAAATGGAGCTTATGAGGGTTATGACCGAGAAAGCTAATAGCTCATTCTTTTTGATGAGTTATAAAAGTTTGCAGTAGCTGGTGTCCTCTCTCTGTCTCCAGGTACTGGGACCCGGGGCCCAGGGCAGACCCCGTGGAGGACCAGAGGTACATCTGGGGTGGCTTTGCCTACCTGCAGGACATGATCGAACACGGCATCATTAAAGTGCACACGGGCCACGACTGGCCACTAGGGGTCTACGTGCAGCAGATGCCCTACCCCTGCTATGTGGACGACCTGTGAGTCTGCACCGCTAGTTAGATATCTGGAGAGAACATAGCTAACTGAGTGAATTAGTGACTCATTATCTATCTAGCTTAGTAGGTAACTAGCTAGCTTGGAACCTAAGTAGGTAGGTGACTTGCAAGCTACCTATGCACATCACTAACGAGTAAACTATCTACGCAAGGCTGTGCCAAGCAAGCAATGTACATCATTAGTTAACTTTCTAGGTAGCTAGGTAAGTAGGTAACCATATGTAGGTCATTGCCCAAGGAAGTAAATAATTACCTTGCTACATAAGCAAGTCGTTAATTAGCTAACTAGCAACAAGAGTAATAGACTAACTCACTAACTAAATACATAAGTAAGTACCTACAGTATTTGGCCAACTAGGTAACAAAGTAAGTGAGTAGTTAAGTAGTTAATTAGCTGTCTTTTTTACAAGATCTTTGTTAACGGAGCGTAACCTCTCCTTGGCCGGCCGTCAGCTTCATGATCACGCTGAACCGCTGCTTCCCGATGTTCATGGTGCTGGCATGGATATACTCAGTGTCCATGACAGTGAAGAGCATTGTGTTGGAGAAGGAGCTGCGCCTCAAGGAGACCCTCAAGGCTATGGGTGTGGCCAACGGCGTCCTCTGGTGCACCTGGTTCATCGACAGCTTTGTCACCATGGCGGCCAGCACTGCGTTGCTCACCTCTATCATTGTGGTGAGTTAAGTAGGTAACTACTCTAAATAACTAAGTAGTTAAGGAAGTAAGTAAAGTGGTATCAGCTATCTAGCAAAGTGCCTACTCACCTTCTAGAAATTAAAAATCTGCCTACATAACTAACTAGCTAGCCAACTAACTGTCAAACTACCAAGACAACTAAGAAAGTAAGGAAAATAATGATCTACTTTCTAATGTCTACCTGCCTACCTCACGAACAAACTAATGAACCGCCTAACAACTGTAACTAACAACTGCATTCCTGACCGATAGGAGAGCTATTTATAATAATAATAATAATAATAATAATAATAATAATAATACATTTTTTAAGGAAGTAAATATAATCTACCTGATTAGCTAACTAACAAATTCACGAAACCAACTTACTAACATGATAGCTATGAAAAAAAGTATGTGTGTAACTACCTTGCTAAGCAACTAACTAAACCATGTGACTTATTTCCAGGGCGGCAAAGTGCTGAACTACAGTGACCCATTGCTGGTGTACCTCTTCCTGCTGACGTTCACAGTGGCGACTATCATGCAGTGCTTCCTCATGAGCGTCTTTTTCAGCAAGGCCAACCTGGCGGCAGCGTGCAGTGGTGTACTCTACTTCACCCTCTACCTGCCCCACGTGCTTTGCTTCGCTTGGCAGGACCGCCTCACGACCAAAATGAAGATGGCCGCCGTACGTGGACCAAAGAACATGTTTTGAGAGATGTCGTGTAATGCAGATGGTGCTCATTGTCCCTCCAGAGCCTGCTGTCTCCGGTGGCGTTTGGCTTTGGGACAGAATACTTGTCGCGCTACGAGGAGCAGGGCGTGGGCCTACAGTGGGACAACATCCGGACCAGCCCGCTGGAGAAAGACACCTACTCATTTCTCACCTCCATCTTTATGATGGCGCTGGATGCTACGCTGTATGTCATCCTTGCCTGGTACCTGGACAACGTTTTTCCAGGTGAGGTCTTTAGACCAAGGTGCGTTTAAAATTGTTTCTTTTCTTATGACTCCATAGCCTTGTTGGGAGTTTGTAAATGTGTACCTTGATGTCAAACCCTCAGTAGAGTCCAGCTTTTTTAAGGTGATTGATAAGCTAAATAAGAAACTTTCTGCCTAGGGTATCTGTGTCAGTAAATAGCTAACTTCATACCTACATACATGGTATCTTATAAATTTTCGTGACTCATCGCAGGTCAGTATGGCATTGGTCGGCCATTCTACTTCCCCCTGCAGGCTTCCTACTGGTACAAACCTTCATCTGCACCTGCTACCAGAGATGACCCAGGTATTACCGGCTCACAAGTGCACAAAATAATTGTGTTGAATAGAACATATTCTGTATAAGTGACTTTTTATTCCTTGCACATCAACAGTCTTTCTCTGAAGTACCTGCCCACCCATCAATTGTAAAATCAATCAATCAACAAACTAAATCCTTTGCCAGCTACCTATTTCAAAAACGGTGACATGTCAATTTGACTAATTTATGATTCCCACCCGAACACTCAGCGACCCCACCCAATATCGTTGACAGTTGCTCCGCAAACGGATAAAGCAGAAAAGGACCCTGAAAGTGGTGGCACCTGCAACGGCTCAGCCAGCAGGAACACCTGCAAGCACCAAAGCAAACGGGAGCGCCTGGAGCGGGAGAAAGAGTGGCTGAGGCTCCACGAGGAGGAGGAAGAGGAGAAGAAGGAAGAAGACGGGGAGGAAAACGCCTGCGGGAGGCAAGAAGGTGAGGAAGCATTGAGAAGTGGAGAAAACACACTAAAGGCTCCGCCTAGTGGACAAGCGAGGTGTTACATGTTTGACACGACAACAGCTGTGCTTGCACATTCTGAGCATTATATTGAAAATCTAATGACATATCTGTCATGTCTATCATATAGTATGAATTATTCCATTATACTAATAATAATAACGTATTTATAGATAATAGTTTATAGATAATAGTACATTTTTGATTGCACACTTCACAGTGTGCTAGACAGTTTTAATAATCCTATGTTTTGAAAAAGAATTTGAAATTCGACAAAGGTTGCACTGCTTTATCCTTGCAGGCCTGCTTTTGTTTGAGCCCGATCCAGTGAGCCTGGAGTTGGGGGTACGCATCCAGGAGCTGGTTAAGGTGTTCCCCGGAGGCTCTCGTCCCGCCGTCAACCGCCTCAGCCTCAACTTCTACGAGGGTCAAATCACCTCATTCTTGGGACACAATGGCGCCGGGAAGACTACCACCTTGTAAGACAACGCTTTGGCCTTCCTGTGTGGGGTTTGCATGTTCTTCCTGTGCCTGCGTGGGTTTTCTCCGGGTACTCAAAAATACCTTTCAAAAACATGCATGGCAGGTTAATAGAACACTCCAAATTGTCCCTCGGTGTGAGTGTGAGCGCGGATGGTTGTTCGTCTGTGTGTGCCCTGCGATTGGCCTGCAACCGGTTCAGGGTGTACCTCGCTGACTGACTGAAGTCAGCTGGGATCGGCTCCAGCACTCCTTGCGAGGATAAGTGGATTAGGAAATGGATGGATGGGCGTTTACTCCGGTTCTGAACTTTTTGAGCTTTGTCTTCTGTCTAGGTCCATCCTTACTGGGCTCTTTCCGCCCACGTCGGGCTCCGCTTACATCTATGGAAGAGACATCCGCACTGACATGGACGCTGTGCGGTCCTCCTTGGGGATGTGTCCTCAATACAACATTCTCTTCAATCAGTTAGTGCCTTTCTCATCACTTTGAACCGGAAGACATGCTCACAGGTCACTCTTAGCTACACCTTTGTGTTCTAAACACATCCAATACGAGAAGTGAAGGCTAACAATGATAAAAAGATAAAAAAGAAAACATAGACCGTACTTTTTTTATTGTGCAGATATTTATTTTTTAAGATTAAAATGCTATTTTTTGGTATTCAATCTCTCTCTTTTGAAATGAATAATACTTTCAAAATCGCAGTAGTTATAAATGCTTTAAAAAAATTATGTCTTCAAAACGTCTTTAATAATAACAAATGAATACATACTGGAACATTTATGTATATCCAAAATATATTTTTCAAGTGGTGTACTTCCATAATTTAAAAAAAAAAAAAAAAAAAAAGCAAAAAATAAATCCAATTTTAAATGTACAGTATTGCGTTGATTCAAATTATACAACTCCAATAGAAATAGAAAAATAGCGCTCTGAATGAACATTCAAGTCAGTTTATTTGGGCTCCGGATGCTTTTTCTTTGGCTTCCAGTCTGACGGTGGAGGAGCACATCCTGTTCTACTCGCTGTTGAAGGGTCGCACGCAGGCCGAGGCGCAGGAGGAGGTCGAAGACATGCTGGTGCACGTGGGCTTACCTCACAAGCGAGACGACGAGGCGCAGAACCTCTCGGGTCAGGAGTCGCTCTGCCTCCTTTCATGTTGAAGTGAGCAAACGCTCTCCAAGCCTCCATTTTGCACCCACAGGCGGCATGCAGAGGAAACTGTCGGTCGCCATGGCGTTTGTTGGCGGCTCCAAAGTGGTCATCCTGGACGAGCCCACTTCCGGCGTGGATCCTTACTCCAGGAGGTCGATTTGGGACCTCCTGTTGAAATACCGATCCAGTACGTATACGTCGATCAAATTCTGTTTCACGGCATTTTGTCTTTATACTTGAACGAAATGTTTCGCAGGTCGCACGGTGATCCTGTCCACGCACCACATGGACGAAGCCGACCTGCTGAGTGACCGCATCGCCATCATCTCCAAGGGACAGCTGCACTGCTGCGGCTCGCCGCTCTTCCTCAAGAACTGTTTCGGCGCCGGCTTCTACCTGACGCTGGTGCGCCGCATGAAGGACCTCAAGAAGAAAGAGGTGAGCTTCTCGACGCTAAAATGAGGTTGAACGAAGAGTTGGGGGTCCGGTGTGATTGAAAATGCTCAATTTTGAAGAAATATTTGGAATATTAAATACGAATGATCTGTATGACAATGAAAATTTCAGGTTAAAGTGCAAAGTATGAGACCTTAATGTTTTAAAAAGCTAAAAATGACTTCACAAAAAGAAGCTTTATTGAAATCACTCATCTGCATGAAACCTAAAGCACATATTCTGAGTGTGCATGTAAATTATTTTCTGTGCCTTCTTTTTCCACCAGAATGACTGTGACTGTGCCTCCGATTGTTCCTGCACCTGCTCCATTTGCACCAGACACAAGGATCAGTCCCAGAACATGTGCCAGAACGCCGAACGGGTCTTGGATGGTGCGCTCCAGACGTCACAAAACGATCCAAATGCGCATTTCCCTGACCAAAAGCCCCTCCGTGATGTCCGCAGGGCACCTGGACAGCATCAACGGCCTCATCCACCATCACGTCCCCGAGGCCAAGCTCATCGAGGCCATCGGTCAGGAGCTCACCTTTCTGCTGCCCAGTCGAGGCTTCAAGCACCGCGCCTACGCCAGCCTCTTCAGGGAACTGGAGGAGACCCTCGCCGACATGGGCCTCAGCAGCTTCGGCATTTCCGACACATCCCTGGAGGAGGTACACGGACCTGTTGATGGGTCTCATGTTCAAAAGTCAAACGGGAACAACGAGCAGACGAGTACAAGCGGTTGTAGTTTGCGCTGCATCATGCTCACAAGAGTTACTTCTCATTATTATTATTATTTTTATTTTTTTTTTAACGGACGTATGAATGAATGTTCCATCTTTTTCCAGATCTTCCTCAAGGTAACAGCAGATGGCGAGGCATTAGCAACCAATGCCCCCACCGCTGGTAAATATCACCACCGCACACGCGTCGCAGTCGTGTATTTCCCTCCACCGTCACACTTGTGCTCGTCACCTGTGTTCTTCCCCATGTCACTTCTTAGCTGTAGAAGAGCGAATGCTGCGGCGGAGAAAAAATGAAGCGGGAGTAGATGAAGGTCAGACACGGGACAAATGATGCTTTGATTGATTTTTGCTCACCGAGCTTGGTGAATATCCTGGACGTGGGTCATCGACTATTCGTGCAGCCCATCGAGATGGATCTATAGTTGGCCAAATATTTGATCCCTTTCTTCCATTTTTTGCTGAATCATGAACATTTTCTGTCATTGGGACTTGTGACAGATGCTTGGTGGGAAAACATGGCGGTCCTCTCCCACCTTTCATTTGACGTTATGCTGGGTCTGGTATATTTTGGGATTTATTTTAGCAATATGCACATATGTCCATGTTGATAAGCTTTAAAATTGTGGATTCAAATAAATGGAACGAAAATAGGTTTTGAAATTTTGACTTAAAAAAATGGAGGAAATGGGACTCAAAGTGTTTCCCCCCAATGAGACGTCAGCTACATTTTGTTCCGACTTCGAGTAGATTTGATGTCTATTTTTTACTCATTTTTGTTTTTGTTTTTATCAATCATGATTTTGATTTTTTTTTTCACGTGTTTTTAACGCTGCTCATGTGCATCAATCGCAGAGCGCTACGATGCCGCGCAAGCTAACAGCGTCACATCAGAGTGTAGCGCCGGAAAAGGCTCCAGGCAGGTGAAAGGAGTGTGGCTGATCCTGAAGCAGTTTCACGCGCTACTTGTCAAGAGGTTTCATCATGCCACCCGCAGCCGCAAAGACTTTGTAGCGCAGGTACATGCAGACTGCATTAATAAAAAATAAAAAAAAAACTAGCAGAAGGGCGCGCTCAGTATATCCATTTCTGGTTTGGGGATTCCAGATCAGCATCAGTTTGCGAATTCATATATATATATTTGTACATTACAACACAAAATTGATCGAGAAACAGATTTGGTTGACCATCCTTTGAATCCGTCCAAGTTTGCCCAAAACTATGCAGCACATTTCACTGAAATACATGAACAATCTAAATTTAGTCAGATGTGACAAAACTCATCTGGACACAGGTAGAGCGCCTCGATTCGCATCTTCCAGTTACAAAACTGATCTGAAACTGGATTATAAGTGATTTGGTTTGTCCTTTTACATTTGTCGTTGTTTAATAATTCTTTTGGGGCTGTTCAGATCGTCCTGCCTGCCAGCTTTGTCCTCATAGCTCTCATCTTCACCACCATCGTTCCACCGTTTGGAGAGTACCCCAGCCTGACGTTGAGCCCCTGGATGTACGGACCACAGGTCACCTTCGTCAGGTTGCCAGCCATTTGACAGCATATTTGTTCTTTTGAGACATTGTGCTGAAATACTGCAATGACCTTATTTGTGATTGTCTTTCCAACGCAGTAATGAGCAACCTTCGGACCCAACAATGAGGCACTTCACGGAACGCTTGCTAGGGCGACCGGGTCTGGGAACACGATGCATGCAAGGGGAACCACTGGGGTGAGTAACAGCAACCTATTGATTATTGACGGATTGCAATGACTATGCAAAAATCCGCATAACTTTATCCGGCGCCTATACATTCATCGGTAGCTCAAAATGCTGTCTCTGTCCGCTCACCCAGGATGCCTTGCGGCAACGAGCCGTCCGAGTGGCATCGTCCCGATGTCGACGGCGTTACGGCCAACATTCTGCAGAGTCCAGAATGGAACCAGAGGAACCCGTCGCCCTCCTGCCTGTGCAGCAGCAGCAGAAAGCTCACCATGATGCCCATCTGTCCCGCCGGTGCCGGAGGACTCCCGCCCCTGCAACGCCTGGAAGCCACGGGAGACACCATGATGGATCTGACTGAGCGCAACATCTCTGACTTCCTGGTCAAAACCTACCCAAGTCTCATCAGAACGAGGTGAATCGGATACACGTTTATTGCCTATTGCCACTCCGAGTTGAAGTTTGCCTTCAGGAAGAAAGCAACCCAAAAGAAAGCAACCCCCTTTGCCGCTTGCTTCATGCTTTTTCTCATTGAACATGCTACGGGCGTTTTGGTCATGTCTAATTCTTCTCTGATTCATCACACAGTTTGAAGAGCAAGTACTGGGTCAATGAGCAAAGGTAAGTCCATTCGTATCCTATCGGTGGCATATCAATCAAATCCTTCGTCCCGTGCGTCCTCACTGAACGGAGTCCCTCCTCAGATATGGTGGCCTATCGGTCGGAGGGCAGCTTCCTATCCTGGACGTGGAGCCCAGACAGATTGGAAACGTTTTCAGTCAACTGGGGCGAATGCTCAACATCACCGGGGTAACGAGTCTGGTCGTTAGCTCAGAGCGCGGCGTTTGACCTCCTCTGAGCCCAGTCGTCACAAACGTTCTTTGGCAGGGTCAACATTCCAGAGTGGCACTGCGGGAGCTCGGCCCTTTCCTACGCTACATGGAGAGTGAATTTAACATAAAGGTGGGCAATATTTGAGCAAATAGGGTCAGAAAAGAAGGGTCGATGTTATTTGTTTAGTTGTGTTCAGGATGTTCAGGGGTCGTAAATTGTGTTTCCTGGCAGGTGTGGTACAACAACAAAGGCTGGCATGCCATGGTGGCTTTCATGAACGTCGCCAACAACGCCATCCTGCGGGCGTTCCTCCCCACTAGTGCCAAGCCCATTGAGTTTGGCATCACCGCAATCAACCACCCACTAAACCTCACCAAGGAGCAGCTTTCCGAGGTCACTGTGTGAGTGATGAGCTTCAGACACACAAATGTCCAAGTCCTGCGGAAGTGCATTCATTTGACAGCAAACAAAATAGAAAATAATTTACAATCAACGTAGTAAGGTTGTAATGCTATCCGAGCACCATGATACGATATTATCACCAGATGAACCTCATAATAATTATCGCAGAGTTGAAGATTTAAAAATAAAAGCTCTTAGTACTGTATAAAATCTCACGATATTGTAAAAAAAAAAAAGAGAAAACTAATTGTAAAAAAAGCACAATGTTACAGCAGTGACAAAAAAATTGTTGTCAAGTGAATTATTCCGTTGGGTGCGACTTCGAATGCGAATGGATCAAATGCTAAGTGAGCTAGAACAGCAACCTAAGTACAGAAAGAGATAGGGCAGACCCGTAAGAATCGCACATCATGTGCCGCAATCGGGTCATATTTCAACCGGCTCCTGAGTCTAAATAAAATGCTAACATGCTAGCATTGCGAGTTCAGTAAAGAATTATTTTGTTCGGCTCATTTTCCCCCCATCAGATTGACCACATCTGTGAACGCAGTGGTGGCCATCTGCGTAATCTTCGCCATGTCCTTCATCCCAGCCAGCTTCGTCCTCTACCTCATCCAGGAGCGTGCCAACAAAGCCAAGCACCTGCAATTTGTCAGTGGCGTTAGCCCTTTCACCTACTGGCTGTCCAACTTCTTCTGGGACATGGTGAGGGCACAACAGCGCCGGTTGTTTGGGGCATTCTTGCTGCCTTATCATTTATCCCCTCCGTTTGAACGTTTCGACCAGGTAAACTACTCCGTCAGTGCTGCCTTGGTGGTCGCCATCTTCGTAGCATTTGACAAAAAGTGTTACACATCCCCAACCAACCTGCCTGCCCTTGTAGCGCTGCTCCTGCTCTATGGGTAGGACTTCCGTAAACATTGAAACTCATGCTTTAGAACAGGGGTCTCCAACGTGGTGCCCGCGGGCACCAGGTAGAGTGTGAGGACCACACCAGTAGCCCGCCAGTGCGAGGATTGTGAATTGCTAGTCGAAATTATGATTTAAAAATGCAAACACGGGCAGTATTATAGATTCTATAGCTACCTATTTAGCTATCTAGCTAGCTAGCTAGCTGTAGTATCTATCTATTTATATCTAATATTCTAATATTATTAAATGTAACTTGTACAAATGCTATTTCAGACGTGTATCAATTTGGTAGCCCTTCACACAATCAGGACACATGAAGTAGCTCTCACTCTCAAAAAGGTTGGTGACCCCTGCTTTAGAATGAGCTGACGGTGGCGTTTTCGCATAAAACAAGATATTAAACTGAGCAAAGAAGGTGCTAGGTCGATCCATGGGGATTTTACAAGTGCTAACATGCTAACAGAGGATATGCTAACATATATAGTATCATAGATACGTAAGATGGAATTAATAAAGTCTTATTCTGTATTTATTAAATGCATTGTTCATAAATGGGGATGGGCAGTAAGTACTCTGCGAGTGAATACTCATTCTGGTATGGGTGATTTCAGGTGGTCTGTCACCCCCATGATGTACCCCATGTCATACCTGTTCGATGTCCCGAGCACTGCCTACGTGTCGCTATCGTGCATCAACCTGTTCGTCGGCATCAACAGCAGCGCCGTCACCTTCATCCTGGAACTCTTCGAGAACAACCGGGTAAGGACAAGTACAGTGCTATATTATACAGTCACGGACAGAGCATCGTGTATTGCGTGTAGAGTCTTACATATGACAGAGCATGATATCGAGGAAGTCAATTTGACAACAGGTTTTGTCTGTGTGTGTCATCAGTCATTGCTGATGTTCAATCAGTGGCTGAAGAAAGGCCTGCTGGTCTTTCCTCACTTCTGTCTGGGCCGCGGTCTCATCGACATGGCCATGAACCAGGCGGTCACCGATGTCTACGCCCGCTTCGGTAATGACGATCTTTTGCACGCTTGACATAAATGTCTTAAAATGTTATCTTCCCATGTCCAATGTGTACGCACGTTTGTGTTTTTGGCAGGTGAGGAGCACTCCAACAACCCCTTCCGATGGGACTTTGTCGGGCGGAACGTTTGCTTTATGGCGGTGGAAGGTTTCATCTACTTTGCTCTCAATCTCCTCATCCAGTACCGCTTCTTCTTGGACCACCGGTAACACATCATCGCCACCTATTTAGATGCGCAGTGGAAATTGCGAAGTCCAACCATTTGTATTGATTTGAGTTGAACCAAAAATGTACCGGAAAAGATGTCCCAGAAAATCAAAATCATGTGTAACCTCTTTCTGTTTGATTTACAATAATTGTACAGAAACGAGTTAGGAATGTTAAAATGTTACTTTAAAGCTATTGTCAGGACGGTCGGAACATGTTTTTTTGCGTTTTGACTCGAGGACGGATGTTGTCGCTTTCCGTTATTTCCCATGGGACAAAATGTATTTTGAAATGAGAGCAATTTGGAAGTCAGCGAGCTGAAAAATACAGCATTGCTATTTCCTTGCGCAGGCTAACGGACGTCAAGCGTAGCCCAGCGACAGACGAGGACGACGATGTGGCATGCGAGCGACGAAGAATCTACGAAGGCGGCAGCAAGTCGGACATCCTGCACATCCAAGATCTCACCAAGGTCATCAGTCGAAGATTTTCTTGCGACTTGATACTGCAAGTATGAATAAAAACAAAATCAAGCGGTGCCATATTTTTCTGCTTCTGTTCTTTTCGCAGACTTACGTGGGCAGGAAGAGGCCGGCTGTTGACGGGATCTGTGTGGGTGTGCCCGCCGGAGAAGTGAGCTTGATGTTTTATTTAAGGGGGGGGGGGTTTAAAAAAAAACGCTTGATTCTCATTTTACAAATAAGCTGGAGTTGATGAAACATATCTCCCCCCTCGCCCCCTTTCAGTGTTTTGGACTTTTAGGCATCAACGGCGCCGGGAAGACGACCACCTTTAAAATGTTGACGGGCGACACAGACGTCAGCTCGGGGGATGCAACCGTTGTTGGTTACAGGTATAAGAGCACAAACCTGAGGGCGAGGTTGCAGTTAAGTTGGATTAGGTTAAATTAAGCCAGTTGTGGTAAACGGTTGAGTCTTCAGGGAATGGTTAAGTTAGGTTTGGATTTGCATTCGAAACGGGACGCACTTTCGTCCTCAAGACGCACTGCATTCATGTTCCCACAGTCGAAATTGATGAACCGTGTCCTCCCGTTGTTGATGATTATTCCGATTCCAATTTCCATTTGGAAGCCATCCAGCATGGGAGAAGGTCACCCTAATTCAAATATGAGCGTGACTAATCGTAATAACCATGAATATGAATACATTAGAGGCAAAACAAATGGTGCCGGAGCCACTGAAATTGACTTTGGGACAACATTTTTCTTCCTAAAGCTCTTAAAAAAAAGACTGATCTTGGAAAAAGTCACATTCAAATGTCAAAAGCAGTGCCGTGAGTGCTAACTTTGTATTGTCGCGTTGTCGTGTGGCAGCATCCTGAAGGAGATTCTGGACGTCCACCAGAACATGGGCTACTGCCCGCAGTTCGACGCCATTGACGAGCTGCTGACTGGCAGGGAGCACCTTGACCTGTACGCTCGCCTCAGGGGGGTGCCCGAGGACGAGATCCCCAGGGTAAGGAGGAACCCTCAAGGCCTCACTGCATGGGCGATCATCAACATTTTTAGGGGGCGTCGATGACAATCAATTTATCTGTTTACTTTCCAGGGGTGGCCGGTTGGGGGGGGGAAATTGACTGGGGGACTTCTCCCCAATTATTCATACGGGAAAACTCATCTACTTGATGTCTTTGTTTTATGGGCAAATCCTTGTGTATTATATTCCTGTAGTAAGTATAGCTTTGCCAACGCTATGTTGAAGTGAGTTGAGACTCTTCATTTCAACAAAAGTAGTGCTTTGCTTCCATCTGTGACATCTGTAGGAAATCGGAAACCGATTTTTCCGATTTCCTACAGAGGGCGTCAATCACTCCTGCATTTTTGCTATTGGCAGCAGCTCTTGGTCCCGACCCCCCGTCAATAGTTCCAGTTAAGGGTTAGTGTTGGTTTAAATAAGCTCAAAACCTTCCCCCGCATTAGGTGGCCCAGTGGGGAATTCAGAAGTTAGGCTTGTCAGAGTACGCCGGCCGCTGCGCCGGCACCTACAGCGGCGGCAACAAACGCAAACTCTCCACCGCCATCGCCATGATCGGTTGCCCGGCGTTGGTCCTTTTGGTGAGTCAGCCAATCGGCTCCATGCAATTCTTTCCATTGGCGGAATGTTTTCCGAGCAGGGAAATCTTTGACTTTCAGGATGAGCCCACCACGGGGATGGATCCGCATTCCCGCCGTTTCCTGTGGAACGCCATCCTGAGTGTCATCCGGGACGGCCGGGCTGTCGTGCTGACGTCGCACAGGTATGAGGATGATGATGCTGCTCATGTTAGCCTGAAGAGATGACAGCGTGGACAAGGCGGGGCGGGGGGCAAGGGGGGGGGAATTCTGAACAGTTCCAAATAGCGGTCAAAATAAGTGAACAATTTATAATGAGGACAGGATCCCTTTAATTTTGACGAGTTGGGCGGCCATCTTGAAAGCTGCGGTCAGGCATTTCCCGCTTCCTCCGATTTTAGTCGTCGTCGTGAGTTGAGGGTTTTATGTTGTTATGTTTTGCGCCCACCAGCATGGAGGAGTGCGAGGCCCTGTGCACGCGACTCGCCATCATGGTCAACGGCACCTTCAAATGTTTGGGAACCATCCAGCACCTCAAATACAAGTAAGACCCCCTTTTTTTTAAAATAATGCTCAAAGTTATAATTACAAATAAATGAATAGAAATTCCTGTTCAATATTGACTAAAACGGTATTATTAAAAAAAAAAAAAGTCACTGAACTTAAATAGTGAAAGCTGTTGCTAACATTTGGACACTCAGAGCACAAAAAGATCCACTAAAAAGTGATGGGTGGCATCTGGCGCAGATTTGGCGACGGCTACGTGCTGACCATGAAGCTGAAGGCGGCCAAAGCGGGTGCGGCTCCCGACCTGGAGCCCGTGGAGGCCTTCATGGAGAGCAGCTTCCCGGCGTGCGTGCGGCGTGAGAAACATTACAATACACTGCAGTACCACATCGCGTCGTCCTCGCTAGCCAGGATCTTCCAGCTGATCGTTTCCAACAAGGAGCGACTCGGCATCCAGGACTACTCCGTTTCGCAGACCACGCTAGACCAGGTAGGCCTACACATTTTTATGTTTTTGTATATCCTTGTTTGGTTGTATGTGTTTTTTGCATCAATGTAGTACATGCTCACTTATATGTGTGTGTGTGTGTGTGTGTGTATACGTGTGCCTGCAGGTGTTCGTCAACTTTGCCAAGCAGCAGACGGCGGAGGATGACGTGGTCACGTTGCAGCGGCGCGGCGCAGGCCGACGCAAGGATGTCAAAATCGCGCCTGTGAAGAGGAAAACCTGATACGTACTCATTAACAATAAACATATATATATATATATATATATATATATATATATATATATATATATATATATATATATATATATATATGCAAGTGCATATGAATGTGTACATACTGTTTGGCAAATGAATACTGAAGCCCCCGCAGGCTGTACAGAGGCTGTTTTTTTTTTTTAATGGATGTTTGCATAAATGCATAAATGCACACCACATTTCTATGGACTGTATATGACATGTACAAATTTAAGTGCATGCTGTATATTTGATTTGATATGTTATTATTTCATGCTATATTCATCTTGAGGAAGCATTATAGCCAAATTGCGGATGACATTCGAATATTATGTTCGCCATAAATAAAAAGCTTTATGGATGCGGAGATGTCTTGTCGTCATTGAAAAAAGATATTTTAGTATAATTATATATGTACAGAAGGCCTTTATATGATTATTTTTTTAACAATGTTGTATACTTTGGGGAAAAAGTTTGCAACAACAATGTGATGTACAGTATCGAGGATGTTTTAAAAAAATTTGAGACATGGACAGAGATAGCCGCTTCTCCTGAAACTGGAGTACCCGAAGAAAACCCACACAGGCATGGGGGGAACATGCAAACTCCACACAGGGAGGCCGGAGTCGGAATCGGACCCTACACCTCTGGACTGTAAGGCTGACGTGCTGACGTGCTGACGGGCGAACCACTTGCCCACAATGCCGAAACAAACAAAACAAATAACTACACATATTTTTGAGAAAAAGTTGCACATTCTCAAGGTAAAAATCATATTGGCCTCTATACATCATGTGTTAAGGATTTTTTTAAGGAAACGCCTTATGATACATGGCCGTTTTTTATTTTTATTTTAAAAGACTAAAAATGCCTGACTATACATGGTCGGGGGTTGTTTTTCCAGAAAAAACGCTTTACTATACATGGTCGTTTTTTTTCCGGCTAAAAACGCCTTACTATACATGGTCGTTTTTTTCGGCTAAAAACGCCTTACTATACATGGTCGTTTCTTTTTGGCTAAAAACCCCTGACTATACATGGTCTTTTTTTTACGGCTAAAAACGCCTTACTATACATGGTCGTTTCTTTTCGGCTAAAAACCCCTGACTATACATGGTCTTTTTTTTACGGCTAAAAACGCCTTACTATACATGGTCGTTTTTTTTACGGCTAAAAACGCCTGACTATACATGGTCGTTTTTTTTACGGCTAAAAACGCCTTACTATACATGGTCGTTTTTTTTACGGCTAAAAACGCCTTACTATACATGGTCGTTTTTTTCGGCTAAAAACGCCTTACTATACATGGTCTTTTTTTTCCGGCTAAAAACGCCTTACTATACATGGTCGTTTTTTTCCGGCTAAAAACGCCTTACTATACATGGTCGTTTTTTTTTTCGGCAAAAAACGGCTTACAATACATGGTCGTTATTTTCGGCTAAAAATGCCTTACGATACATGGTCTTTTTTTCAGATAAAAACGCCTTACTATACATGGTCGTTATATATGGTCGTTTTTTTCGGCTAAAAACGCCTAACTATACATGGTCGGGGTTTTTTTCGGCTAAAAACGGCTGAGTACACATGGTCGTTATTTTCGGCTAAAAAGGCCTTACTATACATGGTCATTTCTTTTTTGATAAAAAGGCCTTACTATACATGGTCGTTATTTTCGGCTAAAAACGCCTTACGATACATGGTCGTTTTTTTTACGGCTAAAAACGCCTTACTATACATGGTCGTTTTTTTTGGCTAAAAACCCCTTACTATACATGGTCTTTTTTTTCCGGCGAAAAACGCCTTACTATACATGGTCGTTTTTTTTCCGGCGAAAAACGCCTTACTATACATGGTCGTTTTTTTCGGCTAAAAACGCCTTACTATACATGGTCGTTTTTTTTTACGGCTAAAAACGCCTTACTATACATGGTCGTTTTTTTTACGGCTAAAAACGCCTTACTATACATGGTCGTTTTTTTCGGCTAAAAACGCCTTACTATACATGGTCATTTTTTTTTTACGGCTAAAAACGCCTTACTATACATGGTCGTTTTTTTTACGGCTAAAAACGCCTTACTATACATGGTCGTTTTTTTTCCGGCTAAATACGCCTTACTATACATGGTCGTTTTTTTCGGCTAAAAACGCCTTACTATACATGGTTTTTTTTCCGGCTAAAAACGCCTTACTATACATGGTCGTTTTTTTTCCGGCTAAAAACGCCTTACTATACATGGTCGTTTTTTTCGGCTAAAAATTTCCGCTAAAAATGCCTTACTATACATGGTCGTTTTTTGTTTCCGTTAAAAAACACCTTACTCTACATGGTCGTTTTTGTTTGTTTTTTTTCCCCACAAAAAAAACACCTGACTATACATGGTCGTTTTTTTCGGCTAAAAACGCCTTACTACAC
>CAAKHF010011225.1:0-10458 GCA_901007745.1 Hippocampus kuda
GTGTGTGTGTGCGTGCCCGTCAATGTCACAGTGTTTACACTTTAGCACGTGAATGCCACAAAGCATCATTGTCGTGTGTGTGTGTGTGTGTGTGTGTGTGTGTGTGTGTGTGTGTGTGTGTGTGTGTGTGTGTGTGTGTGTGTGTGTGTGTGTGTGTGTGTATGGTGTGTGAGTGTTAGACAAGTCAGTGCCGATGATGGATTTTCTCGTGGAGAATGTGACCGCTGGTTTCGTGGGCCGACGAGAGAGGTCTCCCCATGTCCCGCGTGCCTTCGTCTGTTTGAAGCTGCCTCTTTCGCTCCTCCTCAATCTCCCCATCTCCTTTTCTGCCCATTTGTCCCTTTTGCTTTGTCAAAGTCATGCTCGGTTCTGTTGAAGACTTAGCCATTGCCCAATCTCAATTACTTTTCCATACACAGCGCAAAATTGGAGTTTGAACACACATAATAGTGTATTTGTGTCAAAATACACAACTAAACAAGTATCAGAAAGCCGACTAAAGGTTCGCGTTGGAATGAGTGTCATTCGTGACATTGGCACACAGCACATACACGGGTGACATAATATAGGCAGATTTCAGCACTGTCCCTCAATCTTTGGCCTTAAGACAGTATGTCCAATTATTTTCTTTCCCCAGGAGCTCCACATCAAACTAAATCATAGAGGTTTGTTTTATATTATCAGCCTTTCATATCTTTGTACATTGAACAGCTGTAATTGTGAATGTGCAAGGTGCAGCCTGTGATGTTCAAGCTGCTAGCAAGATTTGAATGTCGCCAAATCCACTCCACCCCCAGGCGTCATGTAACTGCACGTGAAATCTGCATTGTATACAAGCTGACGTTAGCCAAGGCGTTGTTAGCGCGGTTTATTCGTCTTGGAAAGTTGCCATGAATTCCTGTCTGGACTGGAAAGCTGCGGAAAGTGGCAAGCGCTAAGTGTTACCGGCTTGATGTTGAAATTATTGCAATGTACAGAAGAATAAAAATAGAAAAAGGTGATCAACTTAGGCGACAACCGAGTGAGAATGACGGTTTTGGTGGCGGTTTTCAAGGCCTAGCGATGCAGCCGTCTACATCAGGAGGAACTGGAGCGGGTGAAGAAAGGCTACATTCAAATCTTGCTAGCAGTTTTAAATGTACAGTACATAGTCCATAAAATATGACTTCAGGTTTTATGATGATTGCGAAAGTTCATCTCCGACTGTTTCATTTCCATTATTTACCTTTAAGAAACTGGTTTTGAAATGCCCCAACATTGGAGGTCGACTAGGGTGTCGGAACTAAGTGTGTTCAACATCAATGGATTCGTACTCATGTAAACGGATACACCTTCAACCCCCATAGCCTAGCACTCACGAGGACGTCTGTTTTTATGTTTACTCGCAGTCTTCCTCTTTCTCCCATGATCACCGCAGGCCTTTCCTGTTGGCCCGCTGGTCTCTTTTCAGCTCAGAGAGCGCAAGCCAATGCTCTCCCTCATGTCTTGCAGATGGGTGCACTAATCCGCTAGCGTCAGCTCCACGAGGCATGAAGGCTAGGTCTGTGTGTTGTTTCGGATAACGTCGGGAGGCGCTAGTGTTTGAGATTCGACGTGGGGGTGGTGCAGAAGGGAGATAAAGGGGGAAGTAATTGGATAAAGGTTGGCCAATTAATAAAGGCCAGTGTAACAGGCTGGCCGGCATCTTTCATCTACGTTGCGATAACGGAGAGAGTCAGGGCACAAACAGGCGATGGCATGCGCCTGCGTTACATCAGTCGGACAAGTTGAAGGCATGACTGTCCGTCAGTCGGGAGCAAGATGCATTTTGCATTCAGAAGTTGATTGAAAACTGAGAAGATATGCATTTCAATTGCCGTCTGCGCCTTGCAATACATTCATGAGGTGTAGAGAAAAAAAAAATGGAAAAGAATGAAACAACACTTTGTGTACATTACTAAATTGCATGCATTTGAGCAGTTGTTAACGCTTGTTATGTTTACCATCTCGCCTGCCCAAGCAGCTATTCCGCACGATTGATATTAGCTTTTATGCTAATGCAACATTTGTTTATGTAAAAGCCAAGCGGTATTTCCATGGACATTTATGCATCCCGGGCCTGCTTATGGCTTTATGGGCTACGACAGAATTATTACTGCACAGCTAGTTGTTGTGTTACAAATGCAGATACACACAGCGGAGTTGATGGAAAGAAACCTGAAGCAAATACCAAGGAGGGTGTGTGCATTAGAAAACAATTTGTGGTTATATTGGTCGAAAATTAAATTAGCGTGTGGTTAAAGTGCTCCCCATGGGTTCAAAGCAGCAATATGTGAGGAAAAGGTAGATTCGTCATGTAGGAGGAATATGGTACATTCTTGTTTGGATATACACCGACTGACGGATAAACTCATGAATGAACACGTGTCAAGGGCCGAAGACAAAGACACCAATCATTGCCGTAGAATTAAGAGTCGAACTTACCTCCGAAATGTTAACTCGTCCCTCCTGGAAGGAGCAGTCGTGTGCGTTCTGGGTACAGACGTGGCGGTATTTGCACCAGTAGCATGGGAATGATCCGTTTACACAGGAGAGGCAGCTGGAAAACACATGACGGAGTGGCGACTTGAGTCAAAATAATGTGACTTGAGAAAAATAAGACAGCGGAAGACCTCATTCAAAGCAGTCTATCCTGCGACGTCAATCGTGCCATCACTTGTTTGCATCGTGAAGGTTTTACGCCTCACGTTGACGTTTTGCAGCGGTGAAACCTAATTTCACACTCGTGCTGAGTAAGAATGTTAAAATTGAGATGAGACGTTATGGCTTGTTCATTCAAGAGAAGACGAGGTTTCGTTGATTTTGCGTCATAACATAAACACTGACTTGGATTAAAATTTACAGCTACGTCTAAAGTTTTATAAGGCTTTGAGAAGTCTTGAATTTGAGTGTTCATCCCGATTTCAGTACACAGCTTTTTGCGGAGTTGGGCATGCAATACTGTAAATTGAAATTGGAGACAAAGGTGAGTCTACATTTTACTTCAGATCTTTTGATAACATAAATCTTTTTTTATCACACACTGTGCACTTTCTCTGACCCGGTCTGAAGCCCTCCTCCGCATACCTTTCACCAACCTCATCTTTCTCCCGCCACAGCCCTTATTTATCACTGCGAGCTCAGTGATTCTCCTCGCAATATGTCCACTCTGTTGTGTAATTCTGTGCATCCATTCAGACAGGAGTTTTTCTTTTAGTGCTTCCATCATGCCATGCCTCCAATCCCTTTCATTTGCCACAGACCTCTTTTTTTTTTTTTTTTTTAAAGCTCTCCCCGTGTTCTTTGTCTAAAGCGCTCTTTCATCCGCGGGGCTATAAACCCGCCACCGTTTTTAATTCACCTGCTCCAGCAGAGGTGAGGTGGAGATAGACAGGCTGAAAGAACATGATGGGAGAAAGAAGAGAGGGAAAGGCAGCAGAGATCAAAAGCAGATGGATTTCCCTGATAGACGCGGAGACGCCAGCTATCGTGGGAGAGGAAAAACGTGGAGGGGGTATGTAGCCTGCGGTGCTCCGTGTGGGGATCTCACTGGGGAAGGGAGTAAAAGGGCGGAAGTACTGGCCTGGAAGTTGGTTGGCAGGTAGAAATAAATGTGTTCACATGTGAGGGGGTACGAACAGCGGTGTGTGACAGCTTCAGTTCATCAACACGGCTTCAGGTTATTGGCCATTCTTTGCCCCTGAGACACATGACGCTTGACAGAACCTTGTTTACATGCAAACCTGGAAGTCTAATGTAACCAATATCAGTCGACAAATAAAACGTTTTATCGCAAGGCTCCTGAATGAATGACATGTTTTGCAATCATGAAACCAAGTGAGCAAATGGTTTGTGATTGCGATAAAATGCAGCATTTGATAAAAAAAGGTTCATGAATATGGACTTCGGATTTATTAAAAAAAGGCTAGAAATGCTTAATATGCATGCTGATTTGTATTCAAGCACATCTGCCACACGTACAGTACCTCCGAAATGTTTTGGCGACACTCCTGAACCTGCTCTCAAATACATTTTAACCCTGTGTTGTGAAATGCCCGCCGCCATTTCACTTCCCCACATGAGAAATGAGAGTTTTATCTTCCGCTGGGTTGGGTGACGGAGCCCATATACAAATCCGTCAATCCCTGACATGGATTCATTTGAATCAATTACAGCGGCTCGTTTGTTAGGTGCGTACTTTAAGCGATCATTTCCAGTGCGGGGCCCCTACTTTTGAGCAAGATCAGAGGCTGGGGCTTAATTCAATCCCACTGCTGTTTTAATTGACCAATTTAGCATTGTGCTGAGAGAAGCTGTCCATTTACAATGAGGGATGAGCGGCCAAGGAAATAACAGGCCTCTTAATACCACACAAGAGCAAATAGGAATTTATCAGTGTTACTAACAAATGGAGGGAAAATGAGTCGGCCATGCTAGTTTAGTTTAGCATAAAGCCCTCAGTGTTGTGGTTGCCCTCCGTTCCTGTTCCTGGAGATGCAAGTGCTGCGGTCGCCCCATGCTCCTGTTCCCGGTGGCGCAAAGTCAAAGTCTCACATTCGAGAATTTTTTTTTTTAAACAAAAATCAATTAATTCAGTTGATCGTAAGAAAGAATTAATTTATTTTTGTTTGTTTGTTGTTTTCTTTTGTTTCTTTCGGCCCACCATTAGAGGAGGTCTCATTGAAATTCAGCAGATTGCCAACTTAACAGAGCAAGTGTCAAGAAACAAGCAGCAGTGTCAGTAACAAGAACAACGCATGATATTTCACGACTGTCACAATGTCCGAATAATATTTGACTTTCATCTTTTACTTAAGTCAAATCTACCGTGTTCGTGTCCCAGCGATAGAAATAACGAGCGAAATGTCAGCAGGTTGCCGATGCCAACTTTTATGATTGTGCCCTTTGAAATAAGAGATGTGTCATTCTGGGTGCCACCCAGGGCTAGTCGGCTCTGTCTGACAACCCCCTGCTGCCCATTCTTTGCACACTTCAAGTGACCTGGGTCCCCTTCCTTCGGATCTAAAAGGCTCGCTTTTAGCATAGGTGCAACCCCGCCCTCAGCCTCGCCAAGGCACATCGTGGAACGTTTGATATTTTTACATGTATCCGCGGTGGGCTCAGTCTTTCAGACCCCCAAGTGTTGCCTTATTTCTACCCCTTCAATGGCCATCAGCTATTATTACTCAGAGGATTTGAGAAGCAGCAGACAGGCCCCATGCTCATAATGCTAATGCCTATTCAGATGCTAATCTGCCAGGGCTGCCTCGAGAGCGCTGCTATTATTCCAGGCCTGCAATAAAAAAACAACAATTTTTTTTTAAACATACAAATTCCGAATCATTCTTCAACCCGAGGTCTGTTTAGAGTGTTGAACACAATCACCTTACCTAATGAGGTTTGTTTGACAGCACTGCTCTCGCCAAAATGAGTTATTTATTGGCTACTACTTAGAATGGAGTTCAATAATTTACATGTAGATTTACATCTGTGTTACTGGATCCCTTTATCTCGTGTGTGGATGAGTGAATAGATGAGTGACATTCTTTTCTCTCTCTCTCTCTTTCTGTCTCTCTCTCTCTCTCGCTATTTTTATATATATAATATATGCAGTTTGCTGTGTCAAGAAGGTACAACATGACCTGCTATCTGGTTAGTCGTAAAATGATACATGCCAAACATTACTTTGCTGCTGTACATTTCAAATTTCTCCATTGTGAGGCAACAAAGGGTTTTCTTATCTTATCTTATCTTATCTTTGAGGAAGCTAAAATAAAAGATTCGATGTGAGGATAAAGCGGTTCAGAAAATGGATGGATGGATTGAT
This sequence comes from Hippocampus kuda, assembly GCA_901007745.1. Taxonomy (NCBI): domain Eukaryota; kingdom Metazoa; phylum Chordata; class Actinopteri; order Syngnathiformes; family Syngnathidae; genus Hippocampus; species Hippocampus kuda. The sequence goes on from CAAKHF010011225.1 coordinate 5,846, forward strand.
GGCGGGTGAAGTACACTCAAGAAATGAACGGCCCCGTGCAACAACAGGTTCTGTACGTCATGAAAGCTTAACCCCAATCCACTGACACCATATCCGCCCAATCTTAAAAAACAGAGGGCTGAGAAATGAGAAAAAGCTTATGGAAATATTTAATTACGGCGCAATCATGGCCGTGGGTGATTTTCTATTTCAATCTCAGCAACCCTTAAACTGAAACAGTGGGGATGCTAATTAGATTAATGGCACTATGCAAATGTATGGCATTTTTGAAAAGGCAAGGGCTGAAACATAATCAGTTGTGTAAATAGGCAGGAGGGGTGTATATGTTTTGGAGATGGGGAGGTTGTGCGACAGTGTCTCAGTATAAATTATTAAGAAATATACTAGGATAATGCCTGGGTTCCGCACTACTGTAAAGCGGAATATTCATGAAACAGCCAAATATTGCACCGGCGTGCAAATTTGCTAAAGTGTTTTCAGACTGTCTTTGGACTATGGCGTATCTCTACGCCCCGCCGTTAAAAGCAGGAAATGGCTGAGCGAAGAAAGTATTGTGGCCATATGAACCTTGCGTGTTGATGCATGGACCTGAAATCATGACACCAGCACACTTACTCCACTGGACAGAGTGCCACCTTAAAATAGGATTCTTATCTCGGCAGCTCTGTTCGCCATAAAAGTCACAGGCGAAGATGCAACGTGCCATATCTGTAACTTCATTAAACGTGTCCATTACATCCCTCAAAGGCCATATTAGATCGGCGCCGGGAGTAGATTTAATCAGCTCATTGGGGTAATAGCCTCAAATGGGGGACTCTCTTGCCTCGCTTCTTGTTTGAGGCTACTTCCGTACAAGGAGGAATGCCGTAAACCTTAACGTGACTTCATATCGCAATACATCCACTATGGCTCAACTTGACACCTTTTATTTTAATTGACTATACCTTCTGAGAATATAAAGGACTTGGTGCTACTTTGGGAATTATAAGCCTTGCCAGGTTGATGCAAATATCAGCCTGTCCTTATGGGAGATGAATTAAAAATGATTTCACATTGTAAACCACGGCGCCCTTAACCAGCTGGGCTAATCACCACCATTGCGGCGGGGGATTCATGTACTCCGACAGGAGAACTGTGCAACCAGGTCAAAGGTCAGAGTGACAGATAAAGTGCCCGAGACATTCAGAGCTTAAATGAGCAGTTAAGCGACAGGGCGAGGTGTGGCTATGCATGTGAACGTACAAGTGTGTTTTTGGACAATCCTCGAAGGAGGCTCATCTAACATCCAGAGGGAAGCCAGAATGGAGCCCTGCGGTATCCCAAGGGCCTACATGCCATCTGTTGCCCTGAGGCTAATACCCCACCAGACGTTTTAGCCTCCATTGGATCAGCCATGGGTGGACAGACGGGAGAGCCTGCGACTCGAGTGGGGGCAATCGGGGTGATTTGTTTCAGATCTGAAGGATTATTTGATCCCGGCATCAGACACGGGACTGAACAGTAAGTTCGAGAGCTGTGACTGTGCAAATAAACTGCAGGCAGCCTACTGCAGAGGAGACTCACTTTGACTAATTCACTGCTCTGCACTACAATATTTTCGCTTTTTTGTTTAAATAAGTATCAGATGAGCATCTTTTTTATTTTTTAATTAATACAGGAGTTAGTGAGAAACAAGGTTAGAGTCCAACAGACCCCACAGATCGTCCAGTAATGAATTAATAATTGAAGATTGAGTAGTGTGTGTGTCACGGGTTATGATTATAAGACTAAAATTACCATCTCATATCGCAATCGTTACATGTATACATCGTGTTCGATTTTTCGCTCGAAAGGTAATACGATATCCCACGTGGACGTTAAAGGAAGATGGGCGTTTATTGCGCGAGCCATCCCACGGGGAAAAGAGGACAGAGGGACGGAGCATGCAGGAGGAGAGGGGAAGAACTAAATGAAAACCTAATCCTTATTAAATGCCCGCGTGTTAAACAAATTGTTGCAACTTACGAATGGTGTACACTGCAGTTGTAGAAGACAAAATCAACACTGGCGAACTTCTTGCCCGTTTCCTTGGATTTCAGGTAAAGCTTCACCACCCGCTTGTCACCTGAATGAACACAGCACAAGAAAAGATGGCAGGTGCAAATCTGAGTTCTTTTGATTTTTATTATTGTCATGCTTCACGAAAGAACGCCCTGAGTAGAGTGCGACTTAAAAACGGTTTATGAGTGGTTTCGTTTTGATGCTGCAGCTGAGAGAACCCCAAAATGGCGGCACTTAAAAAAAAAAAAAAAAAAACAACTTCCAAGTTGCATATAGAGCCTTCAATGCTTTGAATATGTGCATCATTTCTGTGTCCAAAAATAGACGCTGACATGATATAGGTGCACAACGTCTGCTAAAACAAGAGGAAGCAGAGACGTCTAAACACAGCAATGCTCATTGATTCCCGGCTTTGAAAAGAAGTTAGCGACACAAGCAGTGTCCCTTCGAAGGAAAGGGAAATAAATAAGTGAAACTGACAATGGTGCATAATGCATGGTAATAGGAATTCAAAAACGGTGCTATTTTCAGAAGAAAAATGCAAACTTGAGTTAGGAGGCTTTGAAATGGAACGGGCGAGCATTATTGGCAATGACAAGGTATTCTGGATTGAGTCACACTAAGCAAATCATCGAATAATGCGAAAAATATTTTCTGGTGGCTGCACAGCTGCGGAGTTCTCGGATTGCAGAGTAGAAAAAGACCCCTTAGAGGGAGATATCAGACCATGCGCTGATGAATTAATAGCGTCAAACAAATTCAAAGGCACAAGGCAGAGGGGCGCACGGGCAACCAAGCTGTAACAGAGACATAATGAAGCAACTGCAAAAATGAAAACACTGTAATGCCACAAAACCACCGATCCTCTGATTTGTGACTTCATCACCCTGCTAAATCATGCCCGAACCTTTGTTCCGTGTGATGGGGATGACGTCACGGGCAGAGGGGGACAGGCAGTAAATGTGTCCGCCTTGGATCAGTCCCTCGGTCTCCACGTAGTCCTCGAAGGAGCAGTTGACCCCCGCTGATAGATCAGGCACATTACGAGCCTGAAGGACCAGCTTTTGAGAGAGGGAGAGAGAGAGAGGCAATCAGCACAAGATCAATGGAAGGACACGGTGTACATGGATTGTTATAAGATATGACACGGGGGTTAATGGGTGCTGCGGGGGAGAGACATGTAAGCGAAGTCGGGCTACGCGTGGGTGTGTGATGGGCCCGGCAATTTGTGTGCATCTGTTACAATGGCCGCCATTATAATTAGAGCAAGGTTAATGTGTGCGGCAACGTGCACCGGCAACCGCAGTTTCATTCCGTTTGGGATGCATTTTCTGTGGACGAGAGGCAAAGGGTACCGAAAAAGACTGATCCAGGTTTTAGAATCACAATGGTACCAGAAGGTATAGTACACACTTGGGACTGACTTCACTTCTGTTGGCAGATGATTCCATTTCTCATGCAGCACAACAGCTAAACAATGCTTCACCATGTTTGCTTTGAACTTTTGAACTCCACTAACTGACTTGGGTCCAGAGACCTCAGACCTCTACTTGGTTTGTATCCCATTCACATTTCTTTAATATGTTGAGGAGCTAATCCATTCGGAGATTTCTAGACCAGTAGCAGAACTTGCGAGTGTATTCTACAGCTGACTAGGGGACAGTGTAAAGCCGTTCGGACTGGAGTAATATGTTCTGATCTCTTTGTTTTGATCAGAGCCCAAGCTGCAGCATTCTGAATGACATTCTACAATCTGGGAACTATGGACTACAAGACTCGTTCACCTTTGATTTTCACTCTCACGCGAGGGACATTCAGTCGAGGGCTATTCGCCGACCGCAGTGGCCAAACAGGACAATGAACTGACACATGATCCACCAAGTAGGCAGGATTTGGACCACTGAGGGCTCTGTCAGTCTAAAATGAATGTGGAGTCCGTGCAAGGACGACAAAACTGGCGTGTGGAGCAAGCCTCCCTTTGTCTACTATTTCATGTTGCATTCATTGGTGGATTTCATTGCATAATATTGCAATGGTGCTGACACAGCTATTGCCATTCCTGCTAAACACTCCGTCGCACACATGAATGCCAGATTCGAGTGTATTGTTTCAAAATTAACGATGCTCAACTCCACTATGTGGTCCAAATGTGCCTTAAACCCAACCATCTGTGATAGCATTCTGCAGACACTCATTGTCTTCTATGTGCCGAAATGTTGATGCAAGATGTATGTTTAGGACTGTTCTGGTGGTGAATGGTGAGATTCGTTGAAAATGTGCTTTCATTTGTTATCCAGCTCAACATTTGCAGCAGAACGTACATCTAAATAGGACACACTAACCTTGTCATAGAGGACTGAGAAGCTTCTTTTTGGGAGTGACCCTCTTTTCATTTGAGATACATTTTTGGAACTCTTATATTTATGACCTATATGTTTAATGTCTTGAAATATTTTCTTTCTGACTTTACAGCTGCCTGAGCCGAGGTAAACGGGAAGTTTAGAAATTCAGATGACGTTCGCTGCGGGAGGAACAGAACTGCAATGACCCCCCCCCCCCCCCCCCCCGTTTTC
>CAAKHF010011225.1:11139-21789 GCA_901007745.1 Hippocampus kuda
CCCCCTTTTTTTGGCAGGGGAGGGGGGGGGGGGGGGGGGGGGGGGGAGCATCGGCACGCAGCACTTTTACTATTAGATATTCATAATGCATTAGCTATCACTTCCCCTCCGTGCTAACAACAACTGGTCCCAGAGGTGAGAGAAAAGAGCTGATGCGGCACTTTGTGAAGGATTGACAATAAGAGGGAGGCGGGAGAAGACGCTAACTGCCTCCTCCGTGGGTCCCAGCATTTAGCCAGTCGAGTCGTGATGTTTGTTCGTTCCTTCGCCAGCTGACAACTTGCACACATACACAAAATAACACGTACGCAAGACTATATGCATGATTGTGCTCGATGGTGTGCAGTTTCCTCTTCTTTTCTACTGCCGCAATGGCATGCAAGTGCGTGCGTATTTCATAAAAGCCCCGCATGCGTATTGTGCACGTGTGTATGCCCAGCTCAAATCTACTGTTGATTGAAACTACCATGGCTATTAATAAGATGTGGCCAAAGGCACCAGAGGCCCGAAACGAGGCTTATAAATAATTTGCCTATTAATGTTTCCCCATTTTATCCGCAGGGCCTTTTTGCCAGATTTGGCAACACAATCAGCTCGGAAATGAGCAAGCTGCGTTGATGACACACAGCCGAGATGTGGCCAAATGGCAGGTTACCACTGGTTGGAGCCCATCACCAAGTTGTCATTTTAATGATGGAGAAGTGGCGCACGTACGATTGTGCCTCGCCTGAAGGAAAGACAGCTTGCTGATAAGTCTTCTCGGTTTAATTAACACACCGGGAGACGGCATTACGCCAAATGCTCGCGGTGTTCTGAATGTGGTCTAACGTCGTGTCACCTTCCAATAATGTGGAATTGTTCCTGACACTCACTGGCACTGACTTAGTTTCAAGAAAGTGCGGGTAGGTAATTTTGTAAGCTTTGCCACAAGCCAACATTGTTGGATATTGATGGGCAACATTTTAAATCCCCGCTCCAAATCCCATTAAAATTCCTTCTTGCTAAAAGTTAGTGAAAAAAGGAGTCAAGTAACTACATTCGGTTAAGCCAGAAGCTAGATGTGAACTGACCAAATTTTCTGAAAATTCCCGCCAGACGATATACAGGATATTCAACAAATAAGTCTTCCGAATAACTCAAAAATTTTGGCCAGGGGGGAAAGGAATCGTAATTTAGGAATTAACTGTCTCATGAGGTAGTCAACCGAAGTACATTGATCGTTAACAAAGCTCTTTAATTGTTATCAGTGTGTGGTACTTACACATTGTGGAGCACACACCATCCACAGTGAGGGTCTCTGGAACCTAAACACTCGCCGCATGTGGTGTACTGCTCACAGCTCTCCACCGGAACTCTTACCACCTGCAGAGAAACCGAGAGGGAGAGCAACAGAGAGAGAAAGTAGAGAGGTTACTCGAGAAATTATTTCCCCATTAAGTTGGATCATGATGAGTCATTGACAAGTTCAAAGGCAGAAAAATGCGCCAGGATGTTTCTTTCTCTTGAGACGGTGCTTTGGATGGTGTACATGATTCCCCAGAGAGAAATCGCCGCACTCGAGAGGGACTGCTGTCTAGTGCCAGCTTCCAGTGAAGCGTACACAGGCGAGGCCCCGCAATGCATGCTGGGAGACATGACAGGCGGTCATGGTAACCGTGAAAGGATTGACAGGTGACCTCAAAAAAAAAAAAAAAACATTGGGAGGCAGGGAAGCGGACCTCGGTGCACGTGTGTAAATGTGTGTACACGTTGCAAGACACACTGAAGTGTTTGAACAAAGTCGGTGTAAGGACGTGCTCCGTGACAGTGTGTGTTTGTGCGTGTCACTCATTCAGACGCACGCGAGGTGTGGGCTTGCTAAGAGGCTAGAAAAAAATATATAAAATAAGTGTTTGAGATGGCCCTTCACTCCACTTAAAGGTGATAAGAGACGATTCACAACATGCTCCCAGGGGATCGGGAAGCGTGGCTATTTCAAGATATTTGCTTGGTGTTTGACAGGCAAATCACAACTTCAAGCATGTGCGTGTGTTGCTGCTGTGCCACAAGGCAGACGTGCGTTTGTGTGCACATCAACATTTATGACAACGGACCGTAAAATTGTTTTAGTATGTTTGTGTCCAAAAAAAAAAAAAAAAAAGTGCCTTTGAACTTGGATAAAAGCGTTTGAGCAATCTGAATTCCTGAAAAAAACAAAAACAAAAAAAAACATCAACAACAAAAAAAAAACCCATACATTTAATTTAGCAGATTACAAACTACTTTTCTTGCCATCTGCTTCCCCTGAACTTTTGTCCTTATCGTTTGCCTCACTCACAACAATTTCACAAGCTATGTCAAGTCACGCAGGAATGGTTAAAATCCATGCGATTGGCCTGACATTTCCTGTCTACATACGTTTACTATTTTCAAGACCAGAAAAGTGCGCATGTTAAAATGAGTCAACCTCAAATACACTTCAAAGTTATTTTAATGACAAACATTTGTCAAAATAATGGTTCCAGAAAAACACCTGGATCCGGGCCGCTACTTTCCTATTGAGGACCTTTGCTTTACAGCAAAAGTAAAACATCCAAACCATTATTAACTTTTCCTCGCTAACAGCCCCCCCCTCTCCCCCCCGGGTTGTTGAGTTACTTGATCCCCTGTGTCATGGTGCGCGAGCATGTGTGTGCCGGCGCTTGTATCGGGTTGCTACTGCAGGCGACTTTAAATCAAGCGCCGGAGTCAACTTGCTTATTAGGACGAAACAACGGCTCACAAACATCCCCCGGCTAGCTTGTGCGGTCACACAGAGATGTTGTGAGACCCAGGTTGTAGTGGAATGTGTCTCGAAACGGGGGCTTGGCTTCTTGTTATGAAGTGCAACTGGGGTGTAAGGCGTAGAAAAAAAAAAGTAGCGTGTGTCCGGTAACAAGAAATTTCAGCATAGGGTCGGTAGGTCGGACAAAGTTTTTTTTTTTTTTTTCATCATCAAAAATTTAAACAAAATAACCATAAAACATAAAACAAGAAGCCATGGAACCGCCGCTTCGCGGCCCGCGCTGCCACCTCCGCTGCCGTCCTCCTCCGCCCTCGGTTTTTACTCTGCCCGTGGTGTTCATCAAATAGTTCGCTGAATTTTTTCGATACATCAAAGGATGCTATTTTCTTAACATTACGGTGTGAGCATGCGACTGTAACACAGAAAACGCAGTTTAAACTGTTGTCGGATATCGCGGCCGCCGCCATGTTTCAATGTTGTTGACAGACGACAGGGCAAACTATGCATGCGTGAATATCGCGAGAGTTTGCACCGATGTAAACCCACTACAAAAAAAAATGCTGACCGTAAAGTTTTTTTTCGACATAGAAATTCTCGGTCGGTCGGGTTACCGGAAACACACTACTTTTTTTTCTACGCCTAAGGAAGGATATGAAACCCCCCTCCCCCCCCAAAAAAAAGAAGAAGAATTGCAAGTTAAGGCTGGATTGCTGCGGGAGAGAAACTCTGAGGACAGGGGAACACGGGAATGAAATATTATACTTGAGGCCGTGAGTCCCACGTGAGCTCTGACTACAACAGATATGTAGGACAGATGTGACATAATGGAACTCATTTCTGCGCTCAAAAGTCATATATAGGTTTGGCTTCAATGTTTTTATGGGAACAATATGGCGCGCGGGGGGTTAGCGTCATTAAAAAAAAAAAAAAACGCCATTAGGCCCACACAGCGATCCAAACAAAATGATAACAAGCGAGCGAAGGTGTAAAGCAGAGAGGGCAAGAGGGAGGAGCGGCTGGCTGCATGAATGGAGGTGTAATGGAAGACACGCACAAAGGGGGGACATTGTGCTGAGTCGATGGGCTACGGTGGCAGACGCTTACTGTGTGTCAGTGTCACAATGGGTGCGAGGCCAGATTCCGTTTGAAAGGGGAGCTGAGACACGTCTGGAAGAACAACGGTGTGAACGAATGAGCAGAGAAGGGGCAGATGCACGAGGCAAAGCGCTGCGGTTGAAAGCACCATCTCTTATAATAGTTTGTGTCATTGAACAAAGAGGAAAAAAAAAAAAACAAGAAGGATTCATCGCAGATCTTCTCCATGCATCTTGACGATGGTGATGAAAGACGACGGGGCGCACATGGGAGTTAATCCCGATTTCTCTACCAGCCTGTGGTGGGGCTCGCACCACCTTGTCATCGCGCCGTGTGATGATCGATACGACTCTTTTGCGCACAATGGTCCACGCGCCAACAGAAGCGATGACGCTATGCGCCGCTGTGTTCAGTGGGAGTGGTGAAACAAAAGAAAATGTTGACGCAATCGAAAGCCGTTATGGTTCACTCGCCCGATGGGAACGGGAAATGTCTTTGCTATCGTCCGCGAGGCATTTTCATACTTGCATGTGACTCCCAATAATCAGCACGTAGTGTATGTTTATGATAATATATGAGTTGCCTTCACACACACTGACGTACATTCTCAGTTTCCCTCTTTCAGTCTGTCCCGATGGCTCTTTTAATGAAAGCCAATTTCAACCAGCCGAGCACATTACTCCTTTAAATGACCTCATAAACCAAGACTGGATGCTCTGCTCTCCTGCCATCTCCTCTTATTTACAACGGCCTCCGCACTGTAACTCAAGTCCCCCTTTCTTGGCCCTTCTCCTCCGGCTCGAGCCTGGCTGACTGAAGTGCCTTGACGTTTCCTTTTAACCGTAAACTTTCCACCTTTCCTCTTCAATCTGTTTTTACAGTGCGCTATCACATGCCTTTAAAAGTCCAGCTAACAGGCTTTGTGACGGTCACCCCCAAACCCAAAGGACGTGTAAAGCTTTTAACGCGGCTTTTCATGGCTTATTAAATCCAAACACATACTAGGACCTGCCTTGTTCGGGCTTTTTTTTTTTTTCCATTTAAAAAAAAAAAACACACGGCATAAGGTAGAAACAAAAGAGGGGGGCAATGGTTAGTCTTTTTATTTTTAATCACCTTTATTAGAGTAGCCTTTCCTAATCTAGAACAAAATGTAGTTCAATTGCCTGTTAAGCATCGGGAAATATATCGAAGGACTTTTTGATTCTTCTTTGTTTTATTTGATCACTAATTTAGATGTACGCCATATGTTGACCAACGCACGTGATACATTTGAGTAAATCCGTAAGTTAGTTACATCACAGCAATCTTCATATTTTATGGAGCCTCTTGGGGCTGTGAGAAGCATTTGGGATAACATTCGATTGTTAAACCCGGGCTGTCTTTTTGCACACTTGGCAGAATTGTTGCATCACAGCTTTTCTGACATGCTAGCTCACTTTTGAGCTGAAAATGTTATACTATATTTTAGAGCTGATCAATAGACTAAGGCAAATCACAGACAACTCTTTGGTGTATATTGAGTAGAGGAGAATGAGACCCTTTTTGTTGTGCATGGTGGACAGTGTACAAGAAAATACATCACATTTTCTAAGTGGCAACTGGACGTAAAACAGATCAATTAAGAGGTGCGCTCTCAACTGGATGTCCAAGTTGGGGAGCTGGTCTTTCCTAATACTAGAATACCCATTTGGGGGACAAGTGGATCGGGTTATCAAAGGTTGGGTTAGTATGTCTTCACTGAGTGGATTTTCAGGGACTTAGAAGATCAATGGCTTGCTTGGTGTATTGACTGATAAGCAGCAACACTGGTACAAGGTAGATGGGGGGGAAAAAAAGTGAGGAAAGATGAGTTGGGAGAGGAATTTAGAACACACTCAGCAGGAAAATGAGGCATGACATGTTATTAAAAAATATTATTAATCATGAAATAAATTGTGGATGTCCAAGATGCCACAGACAGAATGTAGAATCCCAGAGGTGGTATAGCAAAAAAAAACTAAAAATGGTGCTTCCATGAACAGAAAAGCGGTTTTGGATAAAGCTGACAAGATCTTGGAAGCGTAACTTGAACTTTGGGCAAATTTGCATTTATTGATGAAATTCCTGAGGTGTAGGTGTGTATGTGAAAAAATGAAATTGCAACTCATCAGTCTTCATTGCAGCTCTTGATACAGAGACATTCCAGTTAACGCTCTCCCATCATTTGTGTAGCCAGTTGGTCCACGACGTGGGATTGGAAGAATAAAGTGGAGAGTGAAAAACCCGCGGACCCAAAACAAAGATTGAAAAAGCCGCCAAAACAAAGGTGTGGGGGGGAAAAAAAACAGTCAACAGTCAGGGAGTGAAAAGAGGAGAGAGGGCTGGAAGTGAGTGGCTAAGGTAGACAAGCCTGGAGGTCTTCTAATTAAGTGCGGATGGGAAAGGCCGGCTGCCTGGTAAATGACTCTGTCACTTTAGTAAATGGACTTTGTGAGGAGTGAGGAGCCACACAGCTGGCATTTCCATTAGCACTGGCAAGCGACCCACCACCATGTACGCAGGTCGCCAGCACACGAGACTGGGGAAGAGAATAAAGGCATTCCTCAAAGGTGTTTGGTGAAGGTGTTTGGTGAAGATTCTATATCATCCTTAGGTGTGAGGGAGAATGCAAATTGTCCATTTGTCTATAAGTGCCCTGTGATTGGCTGGCGACCAGTCCATGGTGGATGACACACCACAGTCTTCACTTTGTTGTAGTCCGAGTTCCATCTGAAATCCAAATTTTCCCGATGATGTCCATGAGTCGCATGCCGAGAAGTCAATATAGTTCTCCTCTATTGATATTTGCTTGCGTCACCAAGGCAAGGTCTTCACCGTTTCTTGTTTCTACTAAGGAGGTACATTTTTTCAAAAGGAAAACTGACAGATGTCACCTAGCTGGCCTGAGAACGCCTCGGGATCCGCCGGGAAGAGCTAGAAGAAGTGGCTGGGGAGAGGGAAGTCTGGGGTTCCCTAATAAAGCTGCTGCCCCCACGACCCGACCCCGGATAAGCGGCGGTAAATGGATGGATGGATGGAAAACTGACAGAGGGGAGTGATAGACATTACTGGAGAACTGTTATCAACCTCTTATGCAATACAATCACTCAATAGTGCCTTGGTCCACAATTTTGTTTCTTTCCGTCGTTCTTTCTAACTTTCTTTCTTCAGACCCCTAATTGTAGGTCTGCTTTTTTTGGGGTGGGGGCTCTATCAAAGCTCATGTTGTTGTGGTACTTTGAAAGGCAGTTTGATAGGGAGTTTTATATTTGAACCGGAAAAAAATTGTATTCAAAGTAAAATCAAAACAATTGCCGAAGTTTCGGACACGCCCTAGGCGGAAATCTGTGATGTGACACAGCGAACTGCCCTGATGGGCCAGGCCACCTTTTGGTTGGCTTCGTTTCGTGACAGTCAATCAGAGGCACATCCTTCCACCCTCACCGCCATCACACAACAGTAGACCCCAATTGTACGTGTGATTGATAGCGACAGAGGAGTAGGGCGAGATGGAGAGGAAGAGAAACCATTAACCTCCCTATCTATCTTACCTTCTTTTCCAACCCTATCAGTCTGTGGGATCACACCATCCGTTGGGAACCAACGGTGGAGTAAAACAGCAAGAGATCAGAAAAAGACAGAGCTATCTAGTGACAGCGAGACTTGCATTAGAACTGATAGCATCAAGACGTGTCCGCGCGCACTTATTTCCGATGCGGCGCGCCCACAACAATGCGCACGTTTCTGGGAAGGAGAAAGGAGAAAACCCCACAAGAGATCCAACGGGAAAGGGGTGGCAGGAGACAATTACAACAAGGCCTTGTAGTCAGTCAGACATGGAAACAATCACTTTCTTTGGATGAAAGCGCTCTTGGAGACTGTTAAAAAGTACTTCCACCTTATTCAATCATATCGCAGAAAAACTTCCATTGTGCCATACTCCAGTATGTATTGACTGGAAAGGACACAAATGAAAAATATCTTGCAGTTAAGTTACCAAAGCAAGAACAAAAAAAAAGTTTTTGTATTGATTTCAGTGTCTAATTCTCATGAGTGTATCCTAGGCCTATGTCAACATGCTTCACAAATGGAGAGCAGCAGCAAATTGTCTTTGTTAGTATTGACACAAGTCAGCTACCGACCGAAGACTTGGGCTCCAAAAGTGGGCAATTTCACACTTAGAAACCACATCGTTAGTATCACACAGACATGAGACTTTTTACACTTGCTGGATCTCATTTGATTGAACCCAATTTTTAAAAATAATGACTGACGACTCAGTTCTATAAAATTATTGTGATTATTATGATTATTAAATAACAACCTCAGGGTTTTCTGGGCTGCAGGCGTACCGTCTAGCTAACGGCAGGCGTGGTAGATATCCATCCATTTTCTGATCCGCTTTATCGTCACAAGGGTCGCGGGGAGTGCTGGAGCCTATCCCAGCTGTCTTCGGGCAGGAGGCAGGGGACACCCTGAACCGGTTGCCAGCCAATCGCAGGGCACACAGAGACGAACAACCATCCTCACTCATACTCACACTTAGGGACCATTGAGAGTGTTCAATCAGTCTGTCATGCATGTTCTTGGAATGTGGGAGGAAACTGCAGTACCCGGAGAAAACCCACACAGGCACGGGGACAACATGCAAACTCCACATAGGAAGGCCGCAACTGGAATCGAACCCGGTATCTCTGCACTGTGAGGTCGACGCGCTAACCACTCGACCACCGGGCTGCCTTGGTCGATTATGTCACTGAAATTGTAAGTGAATAACTTGAACCGGACTGCTATTGATGGAAGCGTCCAGTTCTTGTGATGTTTAGTTCTTACTCAGTGCCATTTTCACGACAGCCCGCCACCCCCCTCCCCTCCCAACTCCCCAAAAAACAAAAACTGAAAAATGGTTTGATGCTAAATCTCCACAACTGAGCCTTTCCACAGTTTCATCTGTTATCATCAAACATGTAATGTATTTATCAACAAATTTCTGAATTGATTTGACAGGGTCATGAACATTAACGCCACTGAATAAACTTGAGCGCGTCTGCCGGGACCCTATACAGGAAAAATGGGTTGAACTCTTGGAATTGAGTGAAGTTGCTCCACTCCCCTCTGCGAAAACAGCCCCCGTCTCCTTTTCACAACTGTCTTCGCCTCACTACGCCACGTCCATTAACATTTGCATGACAAAGACCACCGTCTTCTTCAAAGTCCTTTGGTGTGCATAGCCACTCCTAGGCGACAAACAAATGAGATTTGGGCTCTTTCAAGCCTTACAAAGATAAGCCAAAGCATTGAAAGCAAAAGGCAGGTGGTGCAAAATCATCTAAATCAATATTTAGATGAGGATTTGTAAAAACCTGGATGAAATTCACTCCATCCTGAACAGATCCAAGCATTTGCGAAAAGCATTTTAGCTGTAGCACACTCTTAAAAAGAAGCCTCAGCCAAATGTGATTCGAAACGACTATGTGCTTGCTCACTCACGGAAGCGTCTGTTGGCCTTTTTGATAAATTAGGAAAATTAATCTAGAAGCTACTTAGAACCGACTGATTAGCTATATCGAGTTCACCAAATGACAGTCCTGATTGATACAACCAGCTGCCTTGTTATGTGTGTCGATGTCAGCCAGTGCTAATGTGTGTACTAACGAGATTGGCAGCGGACCAGTAATATGTGAATGTAAACAGATCGAGTGGACACACAAACACGTGCACTCTCACCCCGGGATTGATGTGTGATGAAACCCTATGTGGGAGACATTTAATAATTAGGCCTCGTTGTGGGAAATCAGTCACGCCATACAACCCATTGTCTTCCGTTTCCCAGACGCAAACAAAGAAAAAGGGATACAGTTGTGGTCAAGTGCGTGAATTTGTGCCAAGTCATTGTATATTGTGAGCCATTCTCAAAAACATGCCGCCTTTCTCACTGTTTCTCGCTGCCCGACACTCGGAAGCTACCCACGCACGCACTATTATTACCTTGATGGACGTCTCATGAAACATCTGTGCAACTTCTTCATCCGTGACAGCCTGCTTACACGCATTGTAACGCACAATGTTCACAGTACATGGTTCGCATTTAGCTAAAGTGAACCCTAAATGTCTAAATGTAATGTGCGCAAAAGAGACGGGCTACGCATGTCTTGAAAGCCAGAAAGGAAGCCTTGGCCTACGTATGTTCAGATGATACTTCTCACTGGCACAAATTGAAATCTGAAATGATGAAACCTCAACGAGGCAGATGACCAAACCAATTGGTGCTTACGTGTAGAGGGGTCTTGGGTTTACGACAGTCCCAACATACGAGATTTTGAGGTTAAACAATAAAGCAGAGGAAGAATTTCATCACGTGGCACAAGAAGGTACGCTTGGTTAGCGCGTCACCCGTTTCCATCTTCTGCATCCTCCTCGCTCACGCCAACTGCTCTCATGTCTTCCCTCACCACATCCATCAACCTTCTCTGAGGTCTTCCCCACATTTTCTCACACTCAAATGGTGATAAACAGGCATGAAGACCAATATACAGTGCATCAAATCCATCAACAACAAAATATATATTCTATAATGGGAAAAAAATTACACACTACTTTATATTGCATTAGCACCCTGTTTGACCAGGCACACACACACACACACACACACACACACACACACACACACACACACACACACACACACACACACACACACACACACACACACACACACACACACACACACACACACACACACACACAAACGCAGGCTGCCCTCTCCTGCT
>CAAKHF010011229.1:2561-24316 GCA_901007745.1 Hippocampus kuda
CGGGGCACCCCCCCCCCCCCCGACTGCAGTTAAAGAGGACAACCGCACCTAGTGGCAAGTGGGCACCACATCTGTGGTGTGGGGCTAGTAGGAGAGCAAAAAGCGCCGTGATGAAATGACTGCGGTGACTCGCAAGGTCTCGGCAGATTTGTGCAAGGCGATTTTAAGCTTTTGGAGCGGCATCGAGACTCATTAGCCACACAAACCAAGATTATCAACTTCACCAGGGAACGTTATTTGTCAAACCAGCCGCTCGTCAATAACATCTGGTAAGAGAAAATATTGAATATATAGAAAATATAATAAAAAAATATTGACCGTAAAATTGACACTTATTCAAGTTAGAAAAAAAAAGACTAAATACAACACCAAGCTGCCAAATCTTTTCACATGGTGGGGGAATGCCAAGGAGAGTTTGCGGGTCTGGATTATATTTGTTTTTTGATGTAAATGTTCTGTCAAGCTCTTTTCGCAGCTGCAGCTGGAAACCAAATGTCAGAATGTCCGTGTGGAAAATCTCATGGATTCGGCTCATCTCATCAGAGCAGGTTGTACCTTTGTTGTTCTTATTCGGACTTTATTTCACTTTGCCCCTTTGCATCCGGAGGTCGGCCACTTGTCTGTGGCATGCCAATGTCGACTGCATGTGCCCTTCTTTACCTCCTCTGCAGGCTTGGATGAAAAACATCTTTGGTTTGTTCTGCAGCAGCGGGCAGCGGACGTTGTCGAAGGCCTCAAACACCCACTGAAGCTAAATAGGAACAAATGACACCGTGTGGGTGGCGGGTCAGATGTCGATATCAAGTTTTTTTCTTTTTTTTTTTTTTTTAAATGAGCGCTGAACAAGATGACGGCGCACCTGCAGGAGCTGGCCGTCGGTGCCGTACACGGCTCCTTCCTTGCCGTGGGAGAGCAGACAAACCACGCAGCTGTGCACCGTGCGGTGCTCTGGACGCCTGCCGAAGGTCTCGATGCAACTTCTCATTTCCTGGGGAAAATAAAGACACGACAAAAAAAAAGGTTCATTTGCGACCGCGGTTATGGCGGCGGCGGCGTGGGCGAGACGGCGTCACCTCAGCCGTCAGATCTCTGCGGACCGTCACCACATAGTCCAGATCTGCGAAAAGCTTCCGGAGCACCTCTTCGTCCACCTCGCCTCCCTTCCTGGGGTCAAGGTCGGGCGCGGTGCGCGGGTCAAACGTCACGTTGCTGATCACCAGCGCTAAACCGCGCGGGGATGAGGTCATTACATAGGACTGCAACACAGTGGGGGGGGGGGGGGGCTGCAGTCATTTGGCATGCTGTGAAACCCCTCAAAAACGTTATTATGCAACTATGACCTAAAGTTAGTTTTCCCTTGTCTTTAATCATCTTCATTTTACTTACTGGTCTAGAAAAAACTCGGAGGCCAATTAAAATCCTGGACCATTTGGTTGATTTCGTCCATATTTTATTTTCTGTAAACGACTGCTCCGAAAGACAATCTTTGTATTTGAAATGTATGACGTCGTCAGTGTGCTCATTTAACGCAAACATATGGCTTGGACAGCAAAATCAGGGAAACTGATCATTTTCCAGCGCAGTATATCACTGATATGTCCTGTGTGGCAGCAATGCATTGCAATGTTTTTTTTTAAGGACTACCTAAAATTGTTTCCTATTGTATGAAGGAGCGACGTCTCAAGCTTTGGCGTTTTGGGGGATAATAGCACCCCCTTGTGGAGACAAGCTGATAAAGCTCAAGTGAATTCAAACTAGTTTGAGGTCAACCATGTCCTCGGAATTTTCAATTGGAAGCGGGGTCATAAGCAGCGAGCGCACAGAGATCAAACAAGGGCATCACCGATGACTTTGCATCAAGGAAGGCCAGAAGGCAACACTTTTAAAATAATTTCACGATTTGAGTCTCGTGCTTCGACTTCTTTCAAGTCAGTTATTGAGTTAGGTGATCCTATTTTTTTCCTTGCGCTATAAAGGGCGGCCAACGATTGTTGTGCTTTGCATAAGTTGCGTTACCTTGAGGCACTGCGAGAGGTAGAGGTCATGCGTGCAAGGGAGCACAGGAGCGGTGATGGGGCTGTCTGCATCCAGGCTGTACTCCATGTACTCTGAAAACAAAATGAAGACGCACCATGTTGAAACTCAAAACACACAAAAAAAGTATTTGTAGTCATGCTCAGTTTTCAAGCACGCCATCAGAGCAAAAGCGATTCTCCTCGTCTTGTCAGGCTAAATAAGGTCAACAGTTGTACAAATAATAAGATTAGACAGAGGGTGCCTACTGTTGTGGCCGGTGAGTGTATTACGTCACACTAACAGGTTTAAGATGACAAACTCCGTACTACAAGACCGTACATGAGTCACTCACAAGGTGTGGCACCCGCACTCCCTTTCAGTATTATGATACATATGCAATGAAGCCACTGAGAAGAATATGCAACATATTCCAACTTTTTTTCACTTTTTTTTAAATTAGTCAGCTCCTGAATCTTGACACGAGAAACGGGTTGAAATGGAAAAATATTGACACAGAGACACTTGTGCCATCTGCCGCATCCCACCGTGTGTCCTCGGCCGTTTGGCTTCGATTTCCTCCTGGGTGGAAAGTGGAAGAGAGGAGTCGCCATATCTCTGAAATGAAGATGGACTGTTTGAAGTTACAGCATCCAAAGTGAAAGGAAAGATTTTCTTGATTTGACGAGTAGCGTGACCGTATGTTGGGTTAAGAAAACAGTCGCCCTCTTCATCGAGGAAGTTTGGCATTTGCGATTTTGAGTGACTGTCCTCAATGACACACGGGCTACTTAATCATTCACAAAAGGATCAAGCGTGAAGGAGGGAAGGTGGCGCACCTCTCTCCTCCTCTCCGATGTCTGAATGAGCTGCCGTCCCGCCCGTCTTTCGCACTCCTCCTCGGGCTGAAGACACAGTGGCCGCAAAAGCCGAAACGATTATTAGCTTGGGAGGGGAGGTGTTGACCGATTGCCTGATTAAGCGTTCACTCACTCGTGTCTCTTTGTCATCCTTCTCCTGCGACAGCGCGAGCAGCTCGCACAGGTGCGGCTGCTCGGTTTCTCTCAGTGCTGAGCAGAAGCTGCCGAAGGCTCGCGGGCCTCGCTTGGGCAGGAGCAGCAGCAGACGCCAGCTTCGCTTCTGGGACGTTTGCTCGGCCTACAGAAATTGCCCGTCAGAAACATGACAGGGGTCAAAAACGAAGTAAAAATCGATGGGATGCTTGCCGCGGTTTGTACTTCGCAACCTTATGCCTTTTCTGTGTGGTGTGTTTTATAGCAAGTGTTGAGTTTTTGTGTGTACTCGTTGAAATCATAAATTTACCTTGCAGATTATGAGATGTATGATTCATTAAAATCCAATGATGTTACTTGTGGTCGTAGTGCTGAATGCAGATGGAAAGTAAACAGCCCAGCATAATTTCTGGAGTGAATTTGGAGGCATCGGAAGGCAAATTATTATTTTTTTTCCAGTTCAAAGTGTTTTGGTTCGATGCAAAAATAACATTTTGTGTTCCCCGTTGCAGTAGTTCATTGATTTTGTAAATGCACCACACAATAGTTCTTTTTCTGTTATCCTGACAAAGGGGTTTTGTAGCTCCCGGTGTGTGTGTGTGTTTTTTTAACTGACAAAATTTGAGTATTTCAGGTTACAGACCACTGCGTTGAGCATTTTAGAGTGTCGCGTGAAATGACATTGAAGGGTTTGTTGACTATTTCCACCAGAAAGTACGTGTGTGTGTGAAGCCACAGCGAACGAGTGTGCAGAAAACACAAACCTACCAGGATGCCCTCAGCCATGCTTTCGGTGAGGATGTTGTCCTCCAGCAGAAACTGAATGAGCAGCTCATCAACTACCAGCTGCTTGCACAAAGAAGCACTCCGCAGAGCGACTCGGTGCATCTCCAGCATGCCACACTCCCGCATCTTGCTAGAACAAACACACATCATCTCTTTTTGTGGGGGAGGGACTAGGGGGGTATGGTAAAGACAGGCTATGACTTGTTGATGTTCCGCACTTTCGATTTAACACCCCGATAGTAACAAGTTCAAAAATACTTTGCAGAGTCTCGACGTTGCAAAACACAAACATGAATACAAACTACATTCAAAGTGGAATAGCGGTTGGTTGGCAGCACCAGTCTGGGAAAAGCGATCCACACACGCTGACAGCGGATGGCTAACTCAGCACTAGGCAGTGAGGGAACGCGGCGCTAGCTAGCCGAGCTTCGGTGAGGGAAGCAAGCCGCCTTTCTCTCTCCTACCTTCAAGCGCTCTTCCGCTGATGCACCAAAGTAAATCAAATGTTGCCGAAGGAGGGCGACCAAATGTGGCCGTTTTTCGGTATTTCCACGTCAGAAAACGACAGCCCCCACCGACTGACCGACCGCCCAACTTCCTTAGGTATCGGTAACTGAAATGTGACGGGGCGGGGCCAGAAACTTATTGTTTATTATTTGCACCAATGAAAGCGTGAAAAGCTTGAGTGACATACAGTTTGGCCACTCAGACCTTTTCTTGACGTCATACAAACCTTGCTGTATTGGCGGGACATTGAAAGTGGTGGGAGCACCATGTTGAAAAGACATTCTTAGGAGTGGGGACAACAGCGGGAGGGTCAGAAATGGATTTTTTGAACTCTACCTTTAACATCAAATGCCTTGCCAATCCGGGAAAGCCACAATTTCTCACTTTTACTTGACGAATGTAGTCTTCTCGGCTCCCTCTGACTCAAAATTGGAGCCAGTAACCTCTGAATGAGAACTTGTCCATCTCTCCTGTATTGCGGCAGCCCAACACCGCACAGTAATTCGTCATTGTTTATGGCTATCAAATTGATCTCTCGAAACAGCAAAATAATGCAACCACGTTCAACATGGCCGCAGCGGGCGTGTCCAGAGGCGCACGGCATCAAGGGAAAACTACAGTGGTACCTCTATTTATGAAATTTATATGTTCTGGAAGAAATTTCTTAACTCAAAAATTTTGTAAGTAGAGACCCGTTTTCCATGTAAATGCCCTAATCCGTTCCAAGCCCCCCCCCCAAATTCAGACATAAATGTTTTCTAAAGCATAAAAATGCATCAAAATATGTAACAAATAGATGTTACAATGAGTTTATTGCACATTAAATGAGGGTTGTGCATAATGCAAAGACAGTGAGTAAAGAATAAAAATGATGGATAACTTTTAACTGCGTCCTCACCGTTTTTTTTTTTTTTTGCCCTCTTTCGTTCCTGTTCTCTCTCAGAAGTGAATTTTGTCTGGCGTTTTGTAAAGTACTCATCCAAGGACGTTTGCTTTTGTCGACTTTTAACAATCCTTCAAAAATGTCCGAGGCAAACATCAGCATAACAT
The DNA here is from genome assembly GCA_901007745.1 of Hippocampus kuda. Lineage (NCBI taxonomy): Eukaryota > Metazoa > Chordata > Actinopteri > Syngnathiformes > Syngnathidae > Hippocampus > Hippocampus kuda. The sequence goes on from CAAKHF010011229.1 coordinate 7,931, forward strand.
CGGATCGCCCGACTGGTGAAAACTTTTCCCGGGTAATTCACATTTATGAGGGGCGAATGCCGATGGCTCTGCATAGACACAGATAGAAAGATCTATCTATCGACACACAAAGACAGATTCGGTAGAGGTCAATCTTAGCCAATGGGATGCCAGGAAGATGCCAGGTAACAGCCAATGGCAGAGCAGATACAAGCATGTCACGTTCAGCAAACTTGGCACTGGGACGAGCAGCCCATACTGTATATAGATTACTGTATATTTTTACCTTTCGCATCTTGAAATTTATTTCGTAACAAGAGGCAATATTCTTCTTTTGAGGGGTTTCGTAACTTGAAAATTTCGTATGAAGAGACGTTCGTAAGTAGAGGTACCACTGTATCAGTCGTTCCTCATTGGGTTGTGCAGGTGTGCCTTACAATACACCGTGCTCGGTTTCCCCCCCACGTGTCTCGCTGCACCTCTGCTCTAAGACCGACTTCACCCTCCCCTGCTGTCTATCTCCTCACCCTCACTGTGTGCTGTCAATAATTGATGGTCTTTAGTGACTCTCAAAGGGTAACAGGTCCGGCAGAAAATGTCTCATGTGTCATTTCTTTATTTATTCACAAGTCGGTCTTGAAGCTCTGAGAAGTATATCGCCGCGTTTGCTTTGCAGCCAGTTGGATGGATATGCAGGAGCTGTTTTACTTGCACATGCGCGTGACCGTGAACGAGCCGGTTCGTGCTGCGTGAGTGACAGCGGCGCGGAAGGAGAGGAAGGGAAGCTTGAAATAAGTGGGTGGCGGGGGGTCGGCCAGGGGGAGTGACAGAATTATTGAGTGAATTAATTCAGCCTTTGCCAGCCTTGATTGACTCGAGACTGCAAACTTGCAGTACAGTACAAACATGGGGGAAGAAAAGAGAGAAGAAACGGTCTTCCCGAGAAGGAGAAGTTTCACTTTCGGGGCTTACGGAAGGTGAGTCAACGTTGTTCCAACTTTGTATTTGGACTGAATTATGAACACGCACTTTGTGTGTGAGCTTTTCTCACCTTGGTGTTGACAGCCTGGACATATCCAGGAGTGCGGCGGGGTGAGGCTTTATTCCTCATTGATCGATGCACTTTTGACCTGACATTCCACAAGAAGAAGAAGCCGATGAGGAATTTCACTTGTGTGAATGCACCTGTTGCTGCAGAGCCGAAGCCGCCGAGGGCAGCGCGACGGACATCTTGGACTCCCCGCTCGCTGACAGCCGGCCAGCCCTCTCGGCGAGCAGCAGCCAGAAGGAAACGGAGCTGTTTGAAATCATTGAAAAACTCCAGGTAGGTTTTTGTGACGTGCTGCGGGAGCCAAGTCCGAGGGGAACTTTGTCATCAGTGCCTCTTGGGTGCATCAGGGAAGCAGACTCGATGAGCAGAGATGTGAATTCCCACTGCCTCTCAAGGTTAGTCCAATTATTTAAACAAAAACAAAAACGTGCTGATTTGTTTCTCTAATCAAGCAAGGCGGCCCCTCATCATGGTCTGCTTTAGTCTCAGTTTTTAACAATAGGCGGAGAGCTGCCAATCATCCTCCCGGCAAAGCTTGGGGGCTACTGGATAGACCCTCCTTTGGCGAAGCTTGCAGATGCCGGTCTGACCTCCTCCCATCGCGGCCTCCCTGCAGACAGCTACGAACTCATGGAAAGGGACGGCGAGGCCAACATCTACCGGGACTTCTTCCGCTCACGGGTCAGTCGGCTTCATGATGCAGAGCTGTCGTTTTCATTTTTTGCTCCCTTCATGAAAGGAAAGAGTACGATTCAAAATCATCTTCGCCGCTTCTATCCCAACTTTTGAATCAGCACTTGCTATTATGGGAAGGGTATGGAAGCGTCTTGCATTCACTTGAAAAAAAAAACTTGTTATTCTGAGTATTTTTTTTTTTGGGTGGGAGGGAGGGGCTTTGTCTTTGTCTGTTTTATAAAAATAATTCCTGTTTTAAATTTTTTTTTCCTGTTTTGGGGATTTTTTTTAATTCCTGTTTCTCAGAATTAAATATTTCCTGTTTTTTGGAATTTTCTCCCCCATGGGGATACACATTTGTTCCTACATTGAGGGAGAGCTTGTAAGCAAACATGACCAGCTTTTTTTGTTTAATTAAGTTTTATTTTGATGTTGGTTTAAGAGACTGACAGATACTCCTGTTTTTGAGTCACATCGATGGTATTATTATTAGTTTAACAAAAAACATTCTGTAAAACAGAAACTCATATTTGTTTTTTTTTAAATATTTTTGTTTGTTTCTCAAAAAATATTTTTCTGTTTTCTGGAAATTTTTTTTCAATTTTTTAGAATTAGTTTTCTGTTTTTTGGAGAAAAAAAACGTCAGTTTTTCAAAATATTTTTTCTTCTTTTCAGAATTTATACTTTTTTTTATACAGAATAAAATGATAGAAAAAACTGAAAAAGTATTCCATAAAACAGAAACAAATTAAAACAAAAAAAATGCAAAGCCCCCCACCACCCAAAAAAAATATATATTTATACCCAGAATGGTACAAATTCAATAACAACGCCAGATCAATGATGACCTTCTGAGTTTGTTTGTTTCTTTTTTTTTTACACTGGTCAGTATCACCATTCGTTCACAGCAGTGGATCCGTCATTAGGGCCACTGGTTCTGTCTGTGTGTTTGGAGGAAGAGGAAAGTCGGGCGCGAGTCATCCTAAGGTGAAATGCTAATCGTGTTTTACGAGACCCTTATGGGGACCTGCACAAGCACTTAAATGTGAGTCAATGTTGACTTTTGTGTGTCTTGTCTCACAGAATGAAAGAGCGCTCCCTGCATGGCGTTTTCTCCCTCTCGCTCTTTCCCGGCATTCCATCAGCTGTCGAGCTAGCAAAGGTACACGGGTTTTCATTCGCATAAGTAAACGGTGTCATCAGTGTTATGCACTCTGAAAATGAAAACTACATTTGACCCCTTTAAATGTTATCTGGGCCTCGAGCGTCCTACGGAACGAGTTTGTAGAGGACCGAGTCTCAGGCAAGGGAGAAAAAAAAAAAAATCAATAAAAATACCCATCTCCTTTCTAGATGCTGTGTGACAAAGTGACCGTCTCAAAGTTTGACGCAGTCAGCTACCTCAAGGTACTTCTTGACCATGACCAGAAAGACAAACGGATTGACTTTGATGTGCATGAAACTCTTGAAGTTCCTCATTCTCAAGGCTCCGATACTAATAAGGGCATTTGACGAGCACAGAGTGTCTTCCAGTTTCAAGTTTGGTGTGCTGTACCAAAAGGAGAACCAGGTAAGAAGCACATTGTTCGTTTCAGGCCTGCATTTCATTCAACTGTGAGAAATATACAGTCGTGGAACCTCCGTATCACAGAGTCAAGGCCTCCGCAAAGATTTTGAATGCGATTGTTTTTTATCATCAAACCAAGAATGTTTGTCTTGACGTCCTTCGTGTCTTCTTGCGGATTATTACGTCACGAGTGAATCATCTCTCACCACTTTTACAGTCATTACTAATCTCATGATTCAGCATTTGATATCATTCACCTTTGAGACCTGAACTAACGCTGACAGCAGTGCTAATTTGAGTTAGCTTACTTGACTTAACTTCTTAGGGATGTTCCCCCGCCCCCAAATTTTTTCGAGGTTCCGCTATACAACCAGTGAAAGACACGGAACTCTCTCACCAGTTCACCGAGGAGGACATACTCGGTAACGACGAGGAAAGCGAGGAGTTTGCGCAGTTCCTGTCTATTTTGGGGGACACGGTTCAGCTCCAAGGCTTCGCCGGGTAACGTGCGATTGGCTAAAAGACGCTGACGGTGCACCATCTCATGCGATTTTCCTTTTCACAGCTTCAGAGGAGGGCTGGACGTGTGTCACGGGCAGACAGGAAGTGAGGCCGTCTTCACTTCCTTTCACGGCAGAGAAGTCATGTTCCACGTGGCGACCAAACTGCCCTTCACAGAGGGCGACCCGCAGCAGGTCGGCTCGTCTAAAACATCGTTTTTTCGCTCGGCAGCAATGCGTGTCTCAAAATGGTGGCAGCTTGGAATGAGCGACTGTACTTCAGTCGATTTTTTTTTCCCCCAGATAACTGCACTTAAGTACTTCTTTTTCTCATTAACTTTTACTACCTACGTTTGAAAACCTAGAGCTGATTTCTTACTCGTTATAATAGCCTTCTTATTTTTTCACATTCTTCCAATTATAATATTCAGTACCAGCCAATTCTAGACCAAGTCTGAAAAGACGTTTAAAAACGTCTTTGGGAGTGACTGAGTGAAGACACATCACAAAAAAGACGTACAGTAGATAGAAAGAGGTCAATTCCCAGGAAGTCAAGGAGTTGAATCAGTACTCCTGCCGAAATATTTTTTGGACAAGTAGTTCTACTCACGCACAGACTGCCAGTACTTTTGCCACCGCTTCTCATAAATGCTGAGAAACGTCTCCTCCTTGTCCCGCAGCTGCAAAGAAAGAGACACATTGGTAATGACATTGTGGCGCTGGTCTACCAGGAGGGTCCGACTGCTTTCTTAGCCGATGTCATTAAGTCCCACTTCCTGCACTGTTTCATCGTGGTCCGGAAGGTTCCGAGCGGGAAGGCCGATGATACTGGCCAAGCTGCATATCAGGTTCTATTTTTGTTTTTAATCTATCCCATTCGAGCGAGACCAAATCCTGAGCAATGGTGCCCTGATGTAACCTTTAACCCGCCTCTAGTATACTTTACTTCTGACTAACCTAAATGAAACGGTGCTACTCTTAGTCCTTGACTGCAGTTCAATTTAAAGCAACAGGCCACCGATGAAGCTGGGACGTGCAGTCAGGGCAGGCAAGTGAGGCAGTGCCGCCCCCTGCTGGCCCTTTCACCTGCCTGTGAAGACTTAAAAAAAACAAACGAGTCTGAACTGAAAAATGAATCGCGAGTATGCTACGGAGATCCAAGTATTGTTTGGGGTACTTCTTGGTGTCAAAAAGTTGGACAACCACTGCGGTTTTGGGTTGTACCAAATGTTGTGGCCAATGAGTATATTTCCTCTCGGTCGCAGATATCTGTCACGGCCAGAGACGACGTTCCTCCATTCGGCCCAGTCCTCCCAGATCCTCCAGTCTTCACAGATGTGAGAGCACATATAACTCTTGCGCTTTCCTTCTTTTTAATTCCTATCCTGATGTTAATAAAGGAGTCACCGAAGCCTAAAACTAGAAAGCGTCAGATTGTAGAATGACTTCAATCGCCGTTTCATCAGCGGCCAGTCTGTCGGTCCTGCCCAACATGCGCACGGTGCGACGCTTAAAAAGTGCGGTACACCTCCGCTTTGTCTTCAGCACTCCCAACTGAGAGAATTCCTCCTGACCAAGCTGATCAATGCGGAAATTTCCTGCTATAAGGCCGAGCAGTTCAGCAGACTGGAGGTAGATGCTCATCCAGCGGGAAGTTCACAAGGTCCATTTGGTAGTAATATCATCTTTCCTCCTTTTCCTACTCCCTTAAAAAAAAATTATAATAAAAAAAAAATCAAGCTCCGTACGCGTTCATCACTTCTGGAGAGTCTGCAGGCAGAACTCTCCGCCCGTTCGCAGTGCATGCTGGGAGATCCATCAGCCCCTTCTGTCCCATCTGCCGAGAGTGCCAGGGGGGTGTCCGAAGGCAGCGGTGGGTTCATTGAGAACTTTAAGGTCAGAATGCGGAATTCTTATTCTTAGATTCAATTTGACATACATTGCAAAGTTTTTGTTTGTTTTTTTCTTCAGCGGGCCATTAGAGTCCGGAGCCATTCCTTCGAGACCCTCGGGGTGCCCAGGAAGATCAATAGCATCTCACCACAGAAGACAAAGGTAAGATTTGGAAGGAATGTCAAACGGAAAACATTGATATATCCACAGCTTAGCGTGTCGAAATCGTTTTCATCACAGGACACAGTGTGGTTATGTTTTCCCTCAGAGCGCCATGATGAAAATTTGCAAAATAGAGAATCACCTCATCATATGATTACATCCCGTCATTTTCAAAGTCCGGTACTAATGGTACAAGGGCTCCCTCATGCGGTAGGCGAAAGAATGACTTAAGTACGATCCATTTCACTTTTATGTGCAATACATATCAATCAAATCATTATTTAAGTACAACTTTTGTCCTATTTAAGGGCAATGTTGTGTTAAAAACAATTTAACGTTACCGTGACTCACAATAACATGAAATATACTTTTTGTTCGGAAAACCTCTGTCCCGATTTTATTTCAATATTGTATATATTTTGAAAAAAATAGATTTGAAATTAGAAATCAACCAAATATTTCAGTAAATTTCAATGTTATGTTGAGAAGAGTTTTTTTTTTTTGGGGGGGGGAAACATTCTTGTAATATTTAAAAACAAACACTTTCAAAAAAAAAGCAGAGTAAATTTGAAATTTTGTGCCAGATCTCCTGAAAAATAAAAACAACAAATCCATTCAGCAGTTGATACGAGTTATTTCCTTTAGTGGACTACAAAAAAAATAATGTGACGGGCCAGATCTCACCCATGGGCTTTGAGTTTGACACCTGTGATTAACACAAGCAAAATTCCACAAGTGACTCACACCCACCCAAAAAGAATTGTCGTTGTCCTGTCCTTGCCATTTGACTATAGATGCCACAAGATGGCGGCAGAGCACTTATTTACATATCGGCAATGGCAGGATTAAGTGAAGATCCTTCCCTCAGTTCCACATTGTTGCTTGACACCACAAGGTGGCAGTGAAATATTTTAGACATAGCTTTGGACTGAGCCTAAATGAGCGAATAGCTGAATTTTTCAGCAAACAAAAGGCACAAAGGTTCCATTGCAAAAATCCACAAATTGCAAATGCCGACCTGCAAGTTTGCAAATTTTTTCCTGTGTGATCCTGCCAACTCCAAAACGTTGTACTTTATATGCGGTTTCAACGTTTTTTGGAAATTGATTGAACATTTTTGACACAGAGATTTTTTTTTTTTTGTAATGTCAGAATTCTAAAATAGTCATTTATGAATTCAGATGTATTCAAACTTCTTTTACAGAGTGACAAGGATGCAGAGAGGTGAGACTCTTGTGACTTTTTACTTTTACTTCCATATATGTTAAACTAATATTAACAATGGAATGTTTGTGAATCGAGTGACTGCTTGGCTCCAGCTGAAGTCAAAGATCAAGCAAGTCCTCAAGAGGAGACCTAGACGAACTCCAGCTTCCAGATTTTAGACGTTCATTCACATACAGCCTTTGTGTTAACATTATTATCCATGTGGATGACTCCTGTAAATAGATAGTCAAAGGGAGCCTTGCTGCTGATGTGATTATGTTCTGTAAAGCATTTTCTTACAATCGCAGCTGTTGTGAAATCGCCGCAGAAATGAAGATGTATTTTATCATACTGCAATAGAAGTCTTACTTTGTATATGTGATTTAAGGGAATAGAAATTATCTTCATGTGACATGTATGGTAAATAAAAGGCCTGCAAATGTTTAAGGTGTGAAGTGTAGGTTTTTATATAAGTGAAAGTTTGAATAAAAGAAGAATAGCAACTGAAAAAAGTCGCCATGTTAGTGATCCCTGGGCAAAAACACTCTCTCTAATTATGATGGTATTATTTTGTGTTCGGATTAGAAGGAAGACAACGTCTCATAAAATGCTTTAATGATAAGAACGTTCTTTATTTTAGGTAGAACATTAAAACGTCTTTTCGTGGCGACTCAGGAGGCACCAATAGCCAGGAATTAACCACATGGCATTTAAAAGTGGTCTTGTCTTTGTTGGGAAAAAAACAATTTACATTTAATAGTAGTTGTTCAAACTGACTAATAAAATGTGCTTTTATGAATCATAATGCGTGAATATTCTACACTCCGTTATTGTAAAAAAAAAAAAATCGATTTCTAATTTAAAGGATGTTTGCTTGTGTTCAGCGTGCTATTGCACTCCCGTCCCATAGATGGCAGGACATATTTATGCGTTCACGCCACATATATAATTGTAGTAGAAGAAGATTTTAGTAGATTTAATAGTTCGGTATAAACAAACAGTGAATTATCAAATCTGCAAACTGCCATAATTCTGCAGCGAATTAAAATTTACGTATTTTTTTTACACCGTATTACGGGTGTTTAAGAGTAGTTTTACTGAACACCGATTAGCATTGTTTGCGGACCGATTGAACTTTGACACACTGCAGGTTTTGGACGATTTCGTTTGATTACTTGGTGTGCAAGTAAGTACACGCGTCGAATATGACCTCCAAAAAGGTGATCGAGTTGTTCTACGATGTGGTCTCTCCCTACTCTTGGCTGGCATTTGAGGTTTGTCTATTATTTATTTGATTGTTGACACAAGTAGCGATACTATTACAAGCTGGTGTCCATGTCAAAGCGGACCTAAAGCGATTCGTTTACAGGTCATGTGCCGGTACAGAACCGTGTGGAATATTGATCTCAAGCTCAGACCTGCGTTTCTGGGTGGTGTCATGCAAGGTTCCGGTAAGATTGTCAGGTTAACACCCAGCAGTGGTGGCAAAAGTACTCAGAATTTGTAATGACGTAGAAGTGGCCAACGCAAGTCGTGGTGCGGGCTAATTAGATGAAGGTAACCCTGAAATCTACTCAAGGGCAATATCCATTTTCGACACAAATCATTCTTGTAGCCGACAACATCACAATATCTTGCTTTTCCGAACCTGTTCATGCGCCCCGATTCACATCCCGTATTCAAATATTGGGACTAAAAAGTCACCTGAAAATTGACAAATTAAAGTACCGATGCCCGAAACATGTTCTGACTGACTAATCCAAATGCATTAATGTGAAGTTATGTCTCACCGTGACAGGCAACAAGCCCCCTGGATTGGTTCCAAACAAATTCTTGTGGATGAACCATGACCTGGCCCGCCTAGCAGTATATTTCAACGTCCCGTTGCGTCCTCCTTCAGACCCTGCGGAAGCCATGTTCAGAAAAGGTACATGTCAAGTCAAAGGAGCGTTCATTTTGAAATTAAGGAAGGGTACCAGTTTAAAATGAAAAAGAGAGTTGAATATATAATTATTATGAGGTGATTCTGCTGATCCCTGAGAAAAAAAGGAAATACAGTCGATTTAATACAAATATACAAAATAAAGTAGGGACACTTTATTTTATGTAGATTAAGGTATGTATGTGTATATTGAGATGCTTTACTTTTTACTTCTTGTAGGCTCCTTGAATGCAATGCGCTTCGTAAAAGCGGTGCAGGAGAAGGAGACGGGTGGAGACCAGCAGGTGGAGAAGGTGTCCAGAGAGCTCTGGAGAAGAATCTGGAGTGAGGACAAGGATATCACTGAGCCCGCATCACTCGCTGAGGTAGCAACCCATCCAGAGAGCTTGCTTGGTGAGAAATTACAAACAAACAAAAACAAACAGAGAGAAATTATTGGCTGTGTTGACCCCAGGCAGCACAGAAAGCTGGCTTGGGCAGGAGCGAAATTGAAGAGTTGCAGAAGCTGTGCACCACACCGGAAATCAAAGACAAGCTGAAGAGCAGCACTGAAGACGCGCTGGAATATGGGGTCGGTTCGTCTGTGTGTCGCATGTGTAACGTGACTTCACTTTGTTTTTTTTACACCTGCTGTACTTGTCAGGCATTCGGCTTCCCCGTGATGGTGTGCCACATCAACGGGAAAGCTGAGACGTTCTTTGGCTCCGACAGATTTGAGGTCATGGCTCACTGCCTTGGTAAGAAAGCTGCTTCACTCTTTTTTTTGTTGTTATCGGGTTTTTTTTAAGGGTAACGGGCATTTATATTTGTGTAATTCCACCGTTAACCACTAGATGGTGACACACTTATTTGGTTTGAGACGGTGTACATTTGAAAAAAAAAAAAAAAGAATGGAACAGGAAGTATTTGAGCAGAGTGTGCGCAAACCTGTTTTACTGTTGAATCAATGGCTGAAAAACTGTATTGGTGACATTAGCTCTCCTTTCCCACATGCAGAGGCATCACACTAAGTACTTTGACATGAGTTGACAAAACTGTATGCTATTTTTGTTTCTTTGTTTTCTAACAAATTACAGTGCCGATCAATTTTGTTTATTTGCTTGCTTTTTAGGTGAAAAGTGGCTCGGACCTCAGCCTGCTCATCATGAAAGGTCATCTGCCAAACTGTGAGACAAAGTTGCCTTTCCAACCCGCCTGTCTACTACCTAATCGATACATTAACTCTAATTACAGTTTAACCTTGTCTGAAAAGCACACCTGTGTGCGCTGTGCCTCTTGATCACAATAGAAAAGGCCATTTTTTTAATCATGTATACGACAAGCAAACAGTCCATACTGTATGTTGTCATTGGAATAAATTGTTGCTGCTACAAAGGCAAAGGTCACTTGTTTGTGTTTGACGAGCGCAAAGACGAAGCTTATCGCCGACTCGATCCTCTCGAGCGCGGGGAGCTCGTCATACGGGTTCCAGCAGTCGCAAGTTGTTTTTTTTTTTTTTCTTTCTTCTTTTATCAAACGGCTGCGGCGAGTCCATACGACAAGGAGCGGCAAGACCAGTTCTTGACAAAGCCAAGGAAGGTTGGGCCACAAAGAGACCTGTGCGGGCCTCCGCCGAGAAGGAAATGACAGGAGTAAACACAAAGAGGGGGCGGGGCGGGACTGTTGGTTACCATAACCGTGTTGATTTGCCCCCTGTGGGGGGAGAAGGAAGAAGGAAGGAGCAATCGAGGAGTAAGTTGCTGGAGACGAGGGGCGGAGTTAAAAACATTATACACGCCTGAGCATTGACAAACAGGTGTACACCGATCCCCCCCCCTAACAGTCAGTCAGAAAACAAAGACCATGTAGAACTGGCTCGGGATTTAACACGCTGCCGGGTGGACGGAAGACGACTGACCCCCATGAAGACTGCGGTAGCAAGACTATTCTGGAGGATCTAGAACACAACTGGAAATTAAAGGTAAGACAATATCTTGCGCTCCGCCGGTACGTCTCTTTTAAAACCTGCTTTAAATATTCTACGGCGACAAGCTGTCATAGAAAAAGCTACAATGTTTTGCACGCTAACGGCGTTTTTTGAGATCAGCATTTCGTTGAGTTGATGCTTTTGATGGCGCGTGTGGTTTTCCGCTCATGGGCGTGTAGCGCGACGCCGGCATGAAAGCGTCAGAAATGCAGAGAGACAGGTTTTCCCCACACTGACGTCTAAACGGTTACGCATATGCCGCTGTAGAATTCCCCGTAGCCCGCAAAATCCGCCCCTTTAACAGCACTTTGAAGTCACCTTTCGTCTCAGGTGCGCAATTTCAGGAGCGCCGCCGCAAGAGCTTCATTAGCGGTCCCACAAAGAGAAATAAGCAACAGTTATTATGACGCCATCTGAGGAGAATAATACAATGAAAAGCAGTTTGGCAGCATATTATGTTGAAAAACAAAATCCTACCACTAAACGCATATACTCCACCCTTGATGAACTAACATTTTCCAGTCAACAATTCTATGACGGTCATTAGATGCAATCAAGATTCATGTTAGGTCAAGTGTCCAATATGCACAACAACTTGCATAAGGTAGTCAACAGCGTCGTCCTACCGGTGCTCTGACAATTGTCAGTGATAAAGATTTTATCCGCAAACTTTTTAGCGAGTTGCCACACAGTGGGAGTATATCGACCAGGCACAGGGAACCAGCGGCGGCCCGCCGGCTGCACTTTGAGTGGCCCTTTGATTAATTCCCCCGACGCATACACATTTTTCAGAAAACGCAGATCAACATTTATTTATGCTCACTTTGGAGAAATGCGGAGGTGAAAAAAATCCCGTCAAAATTTGAAAATAAAAGTCAATTATCTGGCCTGGCACCTTGCCGTCGAAGCATATTGCAGGGGTGGAGCAGTGCCCCCCCCCCCACTCCTCCCTGTAGCTCAGCCAGAGATTTGCATTAAAAAAAAAAGTCATGGCACGCTAAATAAAAAATAAAAATAAAAAAGATTGTTCTGTTACTGTACACTGCTGGCAAAAAGAAAATTCAAATACAGTTGTCGGTAAATCATTCCTGGACCAATTCAGTGAAATGCAATAATTTGATGATCTCACGGCACACTGGTTGTCCATCATTCATATTGAACGCAATGTATTGGACATTGCTGATGCGAGTGTAATTCAACAGGACCTCAGTCCGACACATTGTTAAATAAATACCATGAAAATGGGCATTGTTGTTTTGCAAAGGGTCGTGTCGCTCGCTACGGCTCATTTTGAGAGCGTCGCCAAGTCAGCCCAGCAAGAACTCCTCCCTTGATGAGGCCTAAAGTTTCCCGTGTTTGCCCACAATTGTGTTCCTTTAACAAACAACACACAGAAAGGCTTGTTCACACTTTCATTTTAAGTCGATTGGACTATCGTCATGGGTGGAGTGAGTGGGGGGTGTCCAGCAGTTGCAACTGGTTCAGAATGCTGCTCCTCGAGTTCTTACTGGAACCCACAACACTGCTCCTAAAAGCGGTTTTTCATTGTCAAATTTTGCTGTTGGTTTGGTAAAAAGAAAAACAAAGTATTGCATGCACAAAATAAATGTTCCAGAAAAAAAGAACTTTGTTAGTTTTTTAATCGCAAGGTGTGGTTCCAGTTTTAAACCGTGGAACAAACTTGTATTTGCTCGAGCAGTCAGTACATTTAGATCTTGGCCTGAAAATTTTCTCGATCACGGCTGTACACTTACCATGTGGGTAAATCCTTTTATGTGTCCCTGCCCCCCCCCACACCTCTTTGATTTAAGCTTGTTTTTAATGATTCTTTCGTCATCGCTATAAAGTAATATGTACTCGCCTTCTGTCTAAATAAACTTGCTTTGCCTTTACAGGCTCTCCTCTTTGACAGGATGTCGTCAATATCTGACGCAGACTTCCGCTGCCAACAAGGAGACACCATCTGCGGTGAGCTAAATAGTTGACATCCCTGTAAACGTATCCGTGTCTTAACCCCTAGGCCTTGTTCCAGTTTTTTTTTTTTTGACTATCAGTTATCGTCGTTGGTCTAAAATATCGGTTGCTTTTTATTTCGTACAGTAAACCTTTCAAATTGCTGCCTTCTACTTCTATTAGAATAGATCAGCACCTCCGTTGAGCAGCACCAGAATCCCATATCAGCATTTATTTCCAAAACAAGCGCCATCTGTAGCACACTGACCAGACATGAGGGCACGAATGCGATACGTTTATAAACTGGATCTTCACACTAAGCAGAGAGTGAAGGGAAATTTTTTTTTGTACCTGAAAATGAATGAGCTTAATTCTCTACAGTGTTATTTTCGCCATAAATATGTTTGTGTTTTGTATATCTAGAAAAGTTGAGGAGTAGTCGTAGCGGCGGTCCCCATGACTCACATCGCCTAATTTTTCAACAGTTACACCAAATTCTGACCACCCCCCATTCCTCGTTTTTGTTGTTGTTGTTGTTTTTTTAATAGCATTGTGAGCCATGTCAAGGGCTATGTTTAATATATGCTGCAGGCCTCCCCAAAAATGGACGCCGAGTTGCAAATGGCCCCCCTGGGCCACACTTTGGACACCCCTGGTTGAGAATGACAACCATGTCATTCAAATTGTATGATTCAGTCAAATAAATGACAAGGATTTTTTTCACCCCACATAAATTTCAGCTGTTCTAGTGGGTTTTTTCGCTGACATTTTTCTTGGAAGGTCCATATGCATCAATATGACCATTCAGGAAACAAGGTGGAGAAAAATGGCCACCGAAGTGCTCAAGTGCTTTCGATATACTTTGTCATCATCATTGCGCTTTCTTTGACTTTTTTTTTTGGTCAGAGATTCGTGTGTACGAGAAGGAAGTGATTATCGTGCCCATCCTTCTGCTGGCCACCTTCGTGGTCACGCTGGTCTTCATCCTGCTGCTGCGCTTCTGCCCAGAAAAGGTCGACCGCATCCGTCTCAGCACCTTAAAGCCCACTTACAGGAGGGAGCTGCATGGCATCGACGGTAAGGTTGAGCTGACTCCTCCGCGGACCGACTGCCAACCCCACCAACTGCAACTGAGCACGATCACCTCTTCCGTTTTTTTTTTGGGGGGGGGGGGTTGCCTTTTAGAAGTTGAGTGACCGATGACTGAGCATTGCATTGATTCCTCTCCTTTGTTCTTCGTGCAGCCCCACCCGGAATCAACGTGCTGGAGCACGAAAGCATCGCCCTGGACATGCCCAACTCGTACTCCACCTTCCATCCGCCCACCACGTACCCGTCCAAAAAGCTCTCCCTGTCCGTGGACATGCCGCCGCTGTCGTCGGGCGCCCAAGCGCCGGCGTACAAGCTGGCGCCGGAGGCCGCGGTCCAGCCCAGGGAGCTGCCCCGACAGAGGCTGCCCGAGTCCTTCAACCTGGTCACCCCGCTGCCCGGCTCCTTCCCACTGCGCTCCAACTCCGCCGTGTCCCTCTACCGCGCCCGCATGGAGAACAGGAACGTGATCCTACGGGTGCTAAATGGTGGGGAGCCCTTTAAGCGTTTCTTCCATCTGCCTTGATGTGCGTCGACGGGCACGCGCCGTCTTCCATACGTGGATGCATTTCAAGTAAAAGGCATTTGTTGTTTAAACTCCAGAACCGTGATATCCAGCTGTCTCATCTATGAGTCAGCTATTTGTCCTCACCAGTGGCATACCAGTAGTGCAACTACTAACAGCAAGGCAAAACCAGGCCCGAGTTCTGTGTAGTACTAGTGACATAAAAATTCTACAAACATCGACATCGTCCACGTACTCGTATGCCTTTCACCCTCGCTGGTAGGACAGCTTTTGCGTACTAGTAGGACAACTACAGGTTACTATTGAGGCAAAACTGCGCCGGTTAACAACCCTGTGCTATCTCCATTAGTATTGGTGACATCAAATTGGACTAGTTAACATCTAGTAGCTCTTAACTAGTAGAGTGCATAGTTTTTCCTCACTGATAACAAAGTTGTCCAACTAGAATGCCGAGATTTTCATGCAGGAGGAAAAAAAAAAAAAGTTACCTGAAAGACATTTGTTCTACTGGTGCGCTGACTTGTCTTCCTATTCTGTCTCACGCTATTTGTTCTGACTAAATGTACAACTTTGGCATGCTAGTGTGTAGGGTTACAAATCACGATTATTGGAATTATGGATTAATCTGGTGATTATTTTGTCAGTTAATCGATGCATTGCGTTAAAAAGAAAAGTTCCATCCCTTTAATCAAGAACAGGACTATACTTCAAATTGACAGCATAGAAAATGTACAAATGAATCCATCATCATTACAAATTAAATCGCCAAATACAAACTAAATAATTCAGTTACCGGTTTGATCCATAACATGTCGGAAAATAGGCAAAAACGTTGAGCGTTGTTTATAATAATTGTTGAAACAAAAAGCAAATGTTTTATTTTGATTTTACGGTTGAGAAGGTGAAACGCTGATCATTTGGGCAATTTTCAATTAAAAAAGAGATCTAAACGATTCATTGATCATCAAAAAAATATCATGCAGTAGTGGAAAAAATATTAACCAGTTGTCTGACCAGTGAGAATGAAGAGTGTACTAGTACATAGACCCTAATTTGGACCTCGAAGAAAAAAGGTGTCTTTTAAGACGGACTCACCTTTTATGTAATGCTGCTGAGCATATCGATGACCTTGTGTGTGGCCGCAGACTCGGCCGATGCCGCCGAGAGGCACAACTTCCTGGGCTTTGCGTCCTTCCTGGCCCAGTTGGGGCCGCACCCGTTCTTGCCCGAGCTGCTGGGCGTGGTCTCTCTGCGGGCCCCCCTGGTGACGGTGGTGGAGGAGATGGAGAACAGGGACCTGCTCAGCTTCTTGTGGCGGTGCAGACAGGTCAGTTGAACGCGGGAGTGGAAATGGGACAGATAGGCCAGATTCGCATTTCAGCCAAAAATGTGTCAAATACGGTAAATAGTTCATTTTCATTCCATAGTACTGAATCCTACTTTTCTCAAGTGGGCCTTAGGCTGCCCACAATAAAAGGACACTCAAACTTGCAGTTTTACTGTAATAGGAGGTCAAACATCTTCAATGGGTGACATGTGCGCTGAGTATGCTGGACATGTAAGAATTGAATTGGAATGTTGGAAACTCGGAACTGATTGTTTCCAGCTCAGGACGGTGCACAGTAAAACCACACTTGAGTTTGTGTTTGTGTTCCCTTGTGCAGGAAGACGCCAATCCTCCCTGCGAGATGACTGAGAGGCGAATATTTACCATGGCCCAACATGTGGTCTCAGCACTGGTTGGTATACATTCTTTGAAGATATTTGACTGCCAAATTGGATTGCCAAGTCTCTAGGGTGAGAAGCGCTATAGGCCACCCCAGCAGTGTCAAAATACAGGTAGTTTGAAATGGCAGGAAGTGTGTGCCTCACTCTTT
>CAAKHF010011230.1:0-15060 GCA_901007745.1 Hippocampus kuda
ATATGACATAGGTTTTGTGTGTGTGTGTGTGTGTGTGTGTGTGTGTGTGTGTGTGTGTGTGTGTGAGAGCGAGAGAGTCCCTAGTTTGAAATGCAACACGTCTTGAACTTTTATTATTTATTTTTTGGTATACATGTTACGTTATTTTATGGAATGGAGGAAGGCGCGCACACACGCACGGCCACATACGCACGCTCTCGCACACACGCACACACACGGCAGGGTGCGTGAGCAAGTTCTGAAGGCGGTGAGTTTGGTATTGGTAGATTATGTTCTCCTCAGGTAAAATGACACCAGTTTGTTGCTATGGAGACACTGAAGCAAAGGCTGATGGGAGGTCAGACCACACGCACGCGCACACACACTAACATTAGTTTGTTTGTTTTTATGTTTGAAAAATTGTGAAGTCCCCTGGAGAATTTTGAACGTTGGACAGTCTGTCATCATGTGTGACAGCTCAAAGGAGCAACAGTAAACGTCCCGGAGGGCCAGCTGGTTTTCGATATTCTCATGACTTGCACGAGACCTCCGACAAAGACCCCAACACGGACCGCGACACCAGTGAGTTGCTCTGATGTTCCTTTTCTCGTGCATAGACGACAACACTTGGAACAGAATTTTCAATAAGAGAAATGTTCATGTACACAAGCTGATATTCCTCACTGTGTGGGGACAAACATGATTGGACACTTTATGGGTCGTGTTTGCGGGGACAAAACACGGGAAACCTCAAAAAGAAAATGTACGCGTTAATACACGAGTATAGGGACAAACATGTTTTGGTAACTTCTTATAACTTCGTGAATGACTGCCTTTGCCCCAAATTCGTCATGCAGAAAGCCCCGCCCCTCCAGCAGGACCAATGGGAGGCGAGCGGGCCGAGGCGGGCCGGCGTCCAGTTTTCCAGGAGCTGTGGTTCATGGCGGCGATGGCGGCCGTCGCCCTGTTGCTGATGGCCATCGCGCTGGGCGTGGCACTTCACAAGGTCAGGTGACCACGCCCGCCAATCACTTCAATAGGCACACTCCATGACAGCCAATCAAAACCGTGTTGCAGGTGCTGAAGAAGGCCCCATTGACCAGAGAGAGACCCCCACTGGTGGCCATGCACAAGCGAAGCCCCATGGCCGTTTATCCAGCCAACAACTCCGTTTTGGTAAGAAGAGCCACCAAATTGTTTCCACAGTAGAAGAACGCCAAAAGCCACGAGAACACCCAGTGTCAAACTCAAGGCCCGGGGGCCAGATCCGGCCCGCTAGGTCATTTTTATGTGGCCCGCGAAAGCAAATCATGTGTGTCAACTTGCTAGAATGTGTCCCGGAATTTCATATTGTCATGTGTAATAAATAACGTTGAGCTTTTGCAATAATTTTGTTACACAGTTTACACTCACTTGAACAATAATTGAACAACCTATTATAATTGCCTTGACTGATTTCAAAACTAGTAATCTGTTGTGTACAAATTATTTTGTGGTTTCACTGTCAGATCGGCCCTCCGAGGCAAGTCGTAACTCCAAATTGGCCCGTGACTAAAATGAGTTTGACACCCCTGCACTTGAAGATGAACACTCACTCAATTGAAGAGTAAAACTGAAAAAAACTAAGAAGTAAAACGTGACAATGCTTAAAAAAAACCACATTCTGTGAACCAGTATTAGTTTGAAATTATATTTCCGTAATTGCCAACCTTCGAGCCACTCCTGTTTTACATACAAACATAGCATACGATATTCATAATTACTCTATGATTAACGGTAGATTATATTCTCTCTCCTGCAAGTTTTAACGGAGCCAAAAGCCTCATTTTGTGCTGGTTTCAGTTCGACACGGCGGGTGTGGTCAGCAGTGTGACGCTGAAGTCCTTCACCATCAAGATGGAGGTAACGCCCCATTCGCCCCGATGCACCTGTGTTGCCGTCTGACTTCCGTCTTCCTGGCCACCAGGAGGCGCTGGAGGCAAAATGCGAGGGCGCGAGTGCCCAGGGTGAAGGAGGAGGAGGAGGGGGCGGGACTGCGTTGAGGCGCAGCATCAGAAATGTGATGGACACGAAGACGTTGGCGGAGGCGTGGGGGCATGACAGTGGAATGGTGAGCCAGCCCTCAAACTTCTGAGCGTTAAGGACTTGAATTATACTTTTAGGTCTGGGTGCCAATACGCTCCCAACGTGCTCTGCGTTGTCTTACCAGCAGAAGTGGGGCACTCGACGCATGACTCTGGCTCGAGTCACCTGAACTCATTAATTCTATGACTTGGGACTTGCTTGTCAAACACGTCTTGAAAGACTAGACGTTGACTTGAATTTCATGGTTTATATTTGACTCTTTGTTTTTTAACATTTGATACTATAAGGGATCTTGAAACGATCGCATGATGATTTGGTGCACTATCACCGGCGGCCTGCACGTCCAAAGAACGTGTGGAAATGGGAGACTATTGCCCAAAGCTAGTTTTTCAAAAATGGCTCAAAGGGCAAGCCGGCTTTGAATGGCTTTCCTCTTCCATCAACAGTTTATGGACGACGAGGAGTTTGTGGACAGCGTCAAAGGCTTCAGCACCGTTAGGAAAGAGCACACCATGTTCACTGACACCAACTTGTGAGCAGCATCCAAGATGAAACGCTGCAGGCAAGTACCAACAGTAGCATGGATGGGACACCACCCCCCGTGCAAAAAAGTACCAAATTTGTACTGGACAGGGCTTTGTCCGTGATAATAGAAGCTCCTCGCCTCACTTGAACATCAGCACAAAGATGCTGCCAAAGCATGACTTATTTCACAGTTGAACTCGTTTTTGGCAATTCTTAAATTCAATTATTCTTTTTACAGGGTTGAAAAACCTTCGTTGCAATTTTGCTCACAGGTGCAAGGACATTCTGTGTGATTGAGTGCCGTACGGAAAAGGCCGTGCGTATCCATTTTCTCTTTTCAGTAGCAGTAGACTTGCATGAGTTTAAAGAACAGATGAATTAAAAAGCAACAATTTGAATCAATGTGTATTGTTCATTTAGAGCAATGAGAGGATGGATAAAAAGTGTGGATAGTTCTTCAAATAGTCATTTATTTGAAATGAGGTGCAATGCTGCCAATTACAGTCAATACATGGTCACAAAAAAACAAAACAGTAACACAATAAATTAATATACTGCAGTACCACGTAAAACAGTAAACAAACATACCCAAACAGGGGTGGAATCCTATGCATTAAAAACGATTAAAAAGCAGTCAAGTTAATGTAGAAATCTTTTTTTTTTTTTTTTTACAAAGTCTGACTGTTGCTGGTCTTTGCATATAAAATATAAATCTGTAAAATTGTACTTGAGACCAAAGATTGAGGCTTCATTAGAAAACTAAAATCTTTTCTTACCAGATGACATCAAAAATATTTTCATTATCTAAAATGGACCTGATTTGGATTTCACGTGTCAGTCGGCAAATAAGACTTTGAAAATTTCAGACGGCAAGAGAACAGTCCAAGAAATCGAATCGAATGAAAAGACACACACAACGTGTGGCAGAAAAGTGTGCAGGCGGCATGTCAGAGTTTACACAAAATACCATTCAAGCAAGCACTTTGTCTTTTTCATTCCCGATAAAAACGTTGAAGCGCACACACCTAAACGTCATGAGGCGCCTCCTTTATTTTTTCTTCCTCCCTTCTTCGGAAATCTGAACATAAAGTCGACTAGATGGAGATACGCTCGAGGACTTTACAAAATTTTACTAACAAATGCAATACGACTGAAGATGCTAACGGTCGTACCTGAGAGTGCCTTCGAGTTCCCCACTATGTAAAAAAAAAAGAAATCCCTAATTTACGATAATCCCATTATCCAATGTTTTGCACTTATGAAGGGCGTAAGAGTAAATGGTCACACATCACAAGAAAGCATTAGCGGGGGGTTGGTTGTTTTATATTCATGGCTTGGCAAACTATTTTGCCATTTGCATTTGTGATCGATTACAGCACATTGCAAGTTACGTACAATTGTTAATATAATACTTTACTGAACGTAAATCACAGCTGTCGTTAGAGTGAAATTAGTGGTGTTCCGCAAGGCTCGCTATCAAGTTCAGAGATTTTAGTGTTTCTCCTACAAAACTCTCAGTATGACTGAAACTTTTTAAACACAACAGCGCCTTTAAAAAAAAAAGTACCTCCATCATGACCAGCATTAAAATACAGTACTTAGGTAAAGGCCAAGTAATCATCAAAAACAGCTCTTATTCCGCAAAATATTTTTAAAAGTATTTAATAGCCCTACAATTAAATCTTGACTCAAATTTAAATGTGTTGCACATAGTTTTGCCATGTCCAATCAAGGGTCACCACAGTGAAACACATGATTTGTTTTAAGACAGTTTTTACACAGAATGCCCTGCATTGCCCAAACATTTTTATCCAGGCTTTGAAGAAAAACATTTATTTAGGTTCGATTTTTTTTTTTTAAGTATAAACAGTTTGCAAAAGATCAAACGCAACTGTTTTGTACCAAAAAGTAGAATATAGCCTAACTGAACTTGGGTAGTGAGCATGGTAACGTAAAAATCTGTATCGGCGACGTCGCCTCAAGAAATTATCGGTATGTATATTTTTGAAAAACATTTAAAGGCCAACAATACAAAACAATCAAATAAAAACTCTTAGATATGAAGAATGAATGCTGTTTTGTGCTGCTTGACCATGCAATCTTAGCCATCGCACAAACTCATTAAATATCGCCATAAACCACAGACCTCTTGTGATATGTTCAATTGCTCGGTTAAAAAAAAGCTCGGAGGTGAGCTCTGACAACGATGGTCAAAGTGCCAAAATTTTGGCTAAGGTAGCATACAAAGATCACGTACTAGCATGCTAACTAGCTAAAAGCTTTTCTTGCTAATCAACAAATACGCAACGTGAGTAGATCACGACATAGACAAAAAGTGCGACCACATACTACCTAAAGTGTGGAAATAATTAAACACCGAAACTTAACGGCTATGCCGAGCCACTGCGTTTGCTTGCTAGCTAGCATAAGTGATGTGGAAGGTACGAGGGAGTCGGTGGGCACCCACTCAAGTGGGTCGTACATGTTCGTCTGGCTTTCCTTTCTTTTTCCTCTTTCGTGCATTAGACAAAAAATATTCTTTCAACATTCAGCCAATGGCTAGCAGAGTTTGATGGATGACACGGTCAGTTTGGTGCCACCTGATGTCTCTACTGGACGGAAAAAAAAAAAAAAGAATCCCAGACTGCATTTCATTTGAAGAACATTAAAAACGAGGAGTCACTTGGGGCGATGAGTAATACTGGTTAACATCCACGGAGAATCGGGATTGTCCAACTCGATATCCAGGTAAAATCATGATAGAAGGTGAGAAAGTTTTTGTTTAAAAGATCCAACGTTCCAGAAGGTTCTTTGTGGCGTCGCTCCTGGGAGGTTCTGGACACTTTTTTTTTTTTTTTTACGTGGGACAGAGAACTGCAAACACAGCACAAGAGGGTTGAAATGTTGAATTTGGTGGGGCGTTACCACAAAGACTTGACAAGCATGAGATGAGAAGAGGAAGACTACAGGTGAGGTGGTACTGGCTACTAGCTGCTAAAGGGGCCGTGTTACGCCGGTGTTTCCGGTGTGGGGAAGGAGATGGAAGGGGACAAAATGCAACTAAGCAGACAAACTTCAGAGCAAGGGCTGGGCGATTTAGCGATTTTTTTTTTAACAACTATTTCCCATCACATTGACCTAAAAGAAAAAGTGCCTATTTACTATATATTGAGCAAAAGCTGTCGTTCGCGACGCGTTGGATACTGTCATGGGCCGGGATCAGACTCTAAGGCTTTGATTATCGTCAGCAAAAATATTGTTTTGCGGTATTAAAATTACAGCTCTTAAATTAATTACATTGAAACGTTTGGGGATTTTTTTTCTAATTGAATACACCACGTAGTAATGTGTACACTAGTACAAATTAAAACTAATATTTCAGAATAAAATCAAAAATAGGCAAAAATTAATCAATTAATCAACAACAAATTGACTTACTACTAAAAAGGATATTTGAACAATTGATTCAGACAAATTCACTACGACTAAAGAAAAATATTTGGACAATTGATTCATCATTTTGACCCTGTTTAACTGCCCAAATCCTCAAAATGTCCGCCTCTCTTCAGTAAATCTCCGATATCAAAAGTTCTCTGTGAAAGCAGACTCATTTTTGTCGATTAAAAATGCAGAGATTTTATTTTCACCCAGCCCAAGTTGAGAGAGAAAGAGTGGAGTGGGAGGTGAAGAATCAGCGTCCTTTACAAACCTCAGCGTCCAATCGCTCTCATACCAGAGCTGGCCAAAGCGCAAAGCAGCGGCACAGGCGAGACACAAGGAAGGAAGGTACAGTCAAAGTGGGGCAAGCGCACCGACAAACCCTCCCTTCCACTCGCTCTCATGATTACATCAACCAAGAGCAGGCTCAAGGGCCGCACACTTCCATTGGCTTGCAATGCCGGAACTTCAAAAAGGATTTGGAATGGTTTTCTTTTTCGGGGACTGAAAATGTCGTACCAAATGCACTTGAAACTGGCAAAAAATGGAGCGCGCCAAATTTTACAAAAGGAAAAAGTGCTTTCAGAATTAGGTGCACCTGCACAACCTATCGAACAATATCTCACTCAAGACAATTCCACACAATTTTGTAATCTGTGCAAAAGCAGTAGATTCACTTGTCAATTTTCCAAATTTTTTTATTTTTATGCTCAACAATGCCATCTACAAGACTGGGTTAGAAAATTTTTTGATGGCAACAAAGAATTACAACTTCACCTCAACTTTTCCTGATGGAGGTTTCTGCTCTCTGTTTTTCCTCCTGATTAGCATTCAACAAATTGCTGAGTGAAGATTTCACCACGATTACACAATGTTCACCTTAGTGGAGATCTGCACATTCTCTTCAATGATCTTATTTATATTTGGAAAGGATTTTTTTATTTAATTCAGCTCTTGCTTTGGATGTCTTTCGGATGTAGCCAATGTTGTGGCTAGTGGGTGGAAAATCCCTTTTGGAGAACCAGAAAGAAAGAAACAGCTTCAAGCGGTTGTGTGCGTGCGTGTGCGTACCTTTAAGGATGTAATCTGTGAGCAGGGCAGGAACCTTCTCGCTGTCGTCTCTCATTGCGCGAAGGACTGAGGCACAAAGGGTTGCGCGGATGAACAAAAATGAGGTGGGCAAAAGAGGTGGAAAGATGTGCTAATAGGCTGGACGGACAGACGCACTCACTCTTTGTCAGGATCTGGAGGTCTTCGACGGCAGGGGAGCCCATTTTCTTCTCATAGGGGATCACTGTGGTCAGGTACTGGAGTAGAAAGATCCAAATGTATTTTACACATCGACAAAGAAATGCTTTGATGCAAACATAAAGCAGGCCAATGACTCCCACGGGCCTTTTTCCAGAAAATTGCTGTGTTTGGAATCAATCCTTAGTATCCACTAAATAGACTCAGCAAGCTAGGCATACTGTCTGTCCATGAATAGCAATTTTGGTAATTCACTGTAATGACTAACAGATGCCAGTAGATGGCAGTGCTGCTTTGGGTTTGAGGACAGCGCGTGCTTTTGAGGAGATGATAAAAACTAGAAGAATAAATCTGTGCTTTTGGTTAAACCAAGCCGATGTTCACCACGGTAAGCGTTGCGTAGTAAAAATTCAACAAAAATATTCCAAAACATTTTGGACTATTGAACAGTTCACAGACTTTGAATTGCAATAAGTGCAGTTTGTAATGGTCCTGTTTGCCAAGTTGCCAACTTCTAAACTGGATTTGTGGCTTGAATTCTTGGTGAGAAATACTGAACCCGGTTGTATAATGTACTTTTTTCTTGTAGAGTGTATATATATTTCTTTCAGATTTTTGTTTTTATTTTGTTCACAAAAATGTTTTTTCAATTTTAGTTTTGATTTATTTTGTTAGTTTTCGCTTACGAACACAAACTCACTCGGAAGTCGAGGTACGTGTGTGCCGAGATCGGAAAGAAAGAATTATTCCGAACACAGTTGATGTGCCTGGAACGTGATGAGGCGCCGTTGAGGCTCGAAACACAAAAGTTGGAAACAGCAACGTAAAAATATAAAAAATTAGAAACAGCACAGGCCAACTGTTTCTGTCGAAAGATGAAGCATGCTGGGGAGAAAAAAAAAAGAAAAATCAGGAAGAGAAAAAAAAAGACGGGAGGGCACCTGTTTGTCCCCTCCTGCGGTACCAAAAGTTTGACGGAAGCCATTTTGTATGACATTGGAGAGTCCCTCCAGAGTGAGGCGCTACAAGGAGTTGAAGGAAGGAAGCAAGAGGAAACAGAGATGAGGAAAGACGCCGATCGGCCACGTCCAGGTCCCGGTCCCGGTCCCACCTCTCCCATCGCTGAGCTCTTGACGTGTCTCGTCTGCGGCGGCAGAGACTCACTGTGCCCGGGACGTGCGTGCTGGCGGTCCGCTGGCCGTTGAACGCGGTCACGGCTGCGCCGCGGATCTTCTTCTTCTTGCGCAGCAGCTCACGGTGCTCCTTCTGCCTGTTCTGCACATCGATGAGCAGCGAGATGAAGCTGTTCTTCACCTGCCGCCGCAATCAAAACGATAAGTACACTTATCGGTGAAAATCAATTTGATTCAGTCGTGACTATGTCTTGAGGAAGCAATCGCATTTCATGGGGATGTGTCAAGTGTACAAAATGGCCAGCCTCTGAAATAGCTAAAAATGGCTGCTACATTTTGCTGCTTATTTCGTATTCCACCAAAAAAATATTCTCAGAATGCCGTGTTTAGACTAGTGGGGACGCACAGAACATATTCTCAAGAAAACTCCTTGGAGAAAAAAAAAAAAAATGCATCCGAAATTAAGTGTGAGCAGATGGACCAAAGGAGGGAGTTTCCTGGCTGCTGCGCAGGCACGTGAGTCACCTCCTTCTCATACTCCAGCTCGTCGCGCAGGGCCAGCGCCTGGATGAGCTCCTCGCTGTAGCCGCGGATGGCCGTCTCCACCCCCTCCAGCGTCTCGTTCAGCTCCGACACGGACAGCCGGCGCAAACCTGAACGCGCAAGCCAACGCACACCGTGAGTGCAAACCCGGGCCGGCCTAAAGTCTCGCCACATATTTGTGAACTTGAGCAGAAATATATGAAAAAGTATTTGCTGTCATATGTTGATCATACTTCCAACATTTTACATCAGCATATAAATTTTAATCTCACGACAACGGTGAACGTGTTCAGTGGAGGAAAACAACAAATGAAAGCAAAATGCTGTCCGATGAGTGCGCAAGTGCTCATCAGTGTGGAAAGTGTGCTTCTTCAATAAAATGTATGTGATACATTACATAACGCGCTGTCTGGTTGCATTTAGCACGGATTATGTAAGAAGGTTCGACACGTGGATGCGTGTGTCGATGTGTCTTGGAATGACCTCTCACACCTCATTAGGCCCAGCTGGAGGACGCAGCTGTGCGCTCCGCCCCCGTTTTTTTGTTTTAAGAGAACTTGAAACTTACGGTCCCTGTAGCTGGTGTCAGAGCCAGAGCGTTTCAGGCCGTGAAGGTCCTGGGAGAGCATGGACAGGTCAGACTGGGAAGGGCTCTCGTCGTCGTACGGGTCCGGAGACTCTTGCATCATCTCTTCGATCTCCTCGATCACCTGGTGACCAAAAGCGGAAGATACGCATTTGAAAAATGAGGCTGGTGCTTTGACAAGTCCATCCATTCATTTTCTACTCCGCTTTATCCTCACAAGGGTCACGGGCATGCTGGAGCCTATCCCAGCTGTCTTCGAGCGGTAGTCGGGGGACATCTTGAACCGGTTGCCAGATAATCGCAGGACACACAAACAAACCATCCGCACCCACACTCACACCTCAGGACAATTTAGAATGTTCCATTCACATGCCATGCATGTTTTTGGAATGTGGGAGGAAACCGGAGCACCCGGAGAAAACCCACGCTGGCCCGGGGCGAACATGCAAACGCCACGCAGGGAGGCCGGAGCCGGAATCGAACTTGCACCTCTGCACTGTGAGGCTGACTTTCTAACCAATCAACCACGTGTCAAGTGAGATATTCAAATTGAGAGCGTACATTTTTAAAGAGAAAATTTGGAATTGGGAGGAAATTAAACATCAAAAAAAGATGGAATACATTTCAAATTAAAATAGTTCATTCTGAAAAAAACTAAACACAAATATACAATACATAAAAAAGAACTCCAATTTAAAATACATATTTGTATTTCATGTTTAATACATATTTAAAGTATTAAAAATGCTAAATATTAGAATAAATGTTTTTTTAACTACATTTCGGAGTAAATTAAAAATAAACAAAAAATGGAAAATTTGAATGAATGTATTGCAATTACAATTTTTTTAATAAAAATGTGAATAAATTAAAACATTCAAATAAAAAAATGTATACATTTTGGAATATGCTAAAATTTACAGTTCTTGACTTTTTATAATATTTTTAACAATCAATCAAGACAAAAATACATTTTAAATCATGATTAAATGCAAAATACAAATTGCTTGAATTGAGAAACAAAATCAGAAATGTGGTTGGGTTCAGCGTGCAAATATAAGTCCAGCCATGAAGCAATTCTGGATGTATTTTGAGGTAGTTTGGGATGTCACCTGTTCGGCGGTGAAGAGCGGCTCGTCGTTGATGCAGGAGACGATGATGGAGTGCATGTCCATCTGCTCCCTCAGCTCCTCATCGTCCGACAGATCCAACGACTGGCTGTCAAACTTCTGCCCATGGAGGATCACTTGCTTTATTTACACCGGTACTTACAGCGAGCCAGTATATGCATGTGTGTGTGTTGTACATTGTATATGAATAGCGAGTACACAAACAGTAGACGGCATGGGTGAGTGCAGCTACCTGGCGCTCGTTGAGGTTGAGGGTGGGCAGGTGAAGCAAGCGTGTGCGCGACGTCTTCCAGTCCACCGGCATCACGTTGCCGTAGTTGTCCGTCAAAGCATTCCACACCCTGCAAGGATGGACACACAACACACACCTCCTCAATGTTGATCAGGCACGAGATGTTGGAGCCTGCTAATGTTTCTTTGCAACAAGGTTCTGCTCTTTGTACATATTTGCTTGTACATATTTGCTTCCACAACTTTAACAAGTTCTACATTCCAACCATTCAACAGTATATTTCTTCAGCATTCACACGCAACAGCTAAACAAAATGAATTCAGTCCGATTCGTTTTTTGGTGAAAGTTCTGTAAGTCGACGCGATGACATCCACGTGAGGATGCTGCAAGGCCACGCATCATCGTTTGCGTCCCCGCTCGCTACCACACAGCGCTTGTTTACGTAATGGCTATGTTTCTGCCTGAGGTGTTGTGCGCAGCGGGGGGACAGAAGAGGGTGGTGGTGGTGCTGCTGCTGCTGTTCTATGTAGGGCAAAGTCGTATTTTACAATGCCTTGAGCGGTAGCCGCCTGCCAAGAAACCCCCACACAATTAGTTTTGCTCTCATTGCATTTTAAAAAACAACATAGCAGCTCTACATGGCAAGGCAGCAATATTCGGTCCTTTAGCATACTCATCCAGCTTTCCACACTGTCTTCCGTTCACACATTTTCCTTATTCGTCTGAGTTTGTTGGTGAACTGGTTAAGTGACCGAGCACGTTCCCTCCTGCCAAAGTGCATTCATGCGGAAAAGGTTCTCTGGGTTACTTGGGGGCTGCTGTCCAATTACAGCATTCCACTTGCTTTTTTCCCCACCTCTCGAAATGCTATTCAATGGATGAATCAACGCAAACTTGCTTTAGATTCAACATTTGAAATATGTAGCTGTAAACATACTGTGAGTCAGCTCACATTTGGACTGAGTAGCGAGTCTTGTGCAACACCACCAGCTTTCTACTGCATACACAAATAATTGTGATATTTTGACTGGAAAGGCAAGTGAATGTGATATTTAGGTTAAGTACAATATAAAGTGGGCGACTGGTTAGCATGTCGGCCTCACAGTGCAGAGGTGCAGGGTTCGATTCCGGCTCCGGCCATCCTGTGTGGAGTTTGCATTTAGTCCTCATTTTTCCAGGTACTCCAATTTCCTCCCACATTCAAAAAACATGCATGGCAGGCTAATGGAACACACGAAATTGTCCATAGGTGTGAATGTAGGCGCTCATGGTTGTTTCGCCTATGTGTGCCCTGTGATTGGCTGGCAACCAATTCGGGGTGTACCCCGCCTAATGCCCAAAGTCAGCTGGGATAGGCTTCAGCACGCCCGCGCCACTTATGAGGATAAGCGGATTAGAAAATGAATGGATTGATGGACTATAGAACTTAAAATATGTGGACGTTGTAGAGAGCCTTGTGGAACGCCACCAGTTTTTGACTGTAAATGCAAGTAATTAAAAATGATGTAGAGTGCAGTGTAATGTAAAATTCTGTGGGCCGACCATAGAATCTTGCAGCGCACCACCAGTAGCTGGGGGGCAAGTGTTTTTAACAAATACCAACAGTACAGTAATTAGGACTTCGTTACTGTGCAAGTGTAGGGTGGTAATGGTACGATGACACATTCCAACTTGCAATGAAATGTAGGTTACGTTACCACTGTTTCAATTTGAGAAATATATCAACTTCCCTTTTTTGGCTGAAGTCTTGCAACATATGCGATTAAATCTGGCATTGTCACAGTAGAGCAGTTTGAAGGAGAGAATAGCTCAACTCAACTTGTCTTTAAAACAACCACCACTGTATACAAAGCGCCGTACACGGAGCAAAAATAATTCATACAACAACGAACAATAAAACAATAAATTAATAAAGACAGTAGAAAGAACAAAAACAGTTAAACTAAAAATCAAATCCCGTGCTTAGTCAAAAGCCAAAGGATAAAAATGAGTTTTGAGACGAGTTTTAAAAATGAGCTGCGAGGAGGCTTGCCGAACGTTCAGTGGGATGTCATTCCAAAGAGAGGGACCACCAACGGAAAAGGCTTGATCTCCTCTGAGTGAGAACAGAAGAGGCCCCAGAATTGAACGCTGTGGAACACCATACAACAGCGGGGCAACCAAGGCTAACACAAAAAGTTTTGCCAGTGAAATAAGACATAAACTACCCAAGGGCGGTAGTGCCAATGCCCACCAAGTGCTGCAACAGAATACTGTAATCCACTGTATCGAATGCTGCAATTAATAGTAACTAGTATTATATAGTGGGAATTGGGAAATTCTCCATTGTGAGACAAATAAAGGCTTTCTTATCTTATTGTCTGTTTCTATGACTAGCAAGCTTTCCATTGATAGCACCCTTTTGAAATTATGATCAAGATTAAATTAAGTTATGAAAGTTACAATTTCTGATTTAACAACAGCTGACACCTAAAATCTTGACCTCTGTGAACTTCCTATTAAATTAGAGAGATTGAATATTTTAACCGAATTTAAAGACTCATCATTTTAACCACAGGAAAATGACAGTTATACCGCTGACATCGTCCTTAAGAGATCTATAAATCAATTGCTTATTGAACTTGACTCACACAGCTATAAGTTTGTAGTTGTTTTGACAGCCTTTTTTTTTTTTTATTGTAGGCCTATCTGTAAAACGTATTCCTACTGTGGGCAAGATTCTCATGTGGAATGCACAATGAGTTTTAAAAAAATAAATCACCTTTGTCCAAGTAGTCAAAACAACAGACGTGTTTTAAATGAGCGTCGCTGTGTTTGAAGTAGCCGGATTGCGGCGAAGCTACTCTCCACTCGACCGGGTGAAGCTAACGTGGCTACGGAGCACTTAATTAAAAAAGACGGGCACTCACTCATCGTCTTTCAGGTAAGTCTCCTCCGTGATGGGCTTAATGGGGGCTATGTGCTCCGTGGTGGTGTTGTAGTTGCGGAAGCACACAGTCAGCTTTTCGTCGAAGTCGTGGACCAGGTCCTCCATGGACTGGAAGCTGCAAATCTCCCCGGAAAAACTGTTGTCCAGGTCGGACAGATCTTCCAGGCCCCCCGCCGCCAAACCGCCGTCGTCGACCGCCACGTTGGAGTTGAGCTGGTCCTGCTGCGCGGACGCCTCCTTGAACTCGTTGAAGTCCTGCCAGTCCTCGTCGAAGTGGGCCAGCGGAGCCGCCGCCATGTCTGCCGTGCGGTGTCCGACAGTTTACAGCGAGAGCGCTGAGTTGTTTTCGGCTTGGAGGCGTTTGTTCGATGTGTCGTTGGGGGCGGAGTTGGGAGAACGGAGGGAGTGAGGGAGCTCGTGACGTCATCGGAACCAGCACAAGCTCCTCCCACGTCCAACAAGCGTCCAACTCATTCCAGTTGCCCTGTCCCGTCAATCTCAAAAACCACACAACCGATTTTCACCAAACGCGACGTCTGACGTTCTGTCAAAGATTTTTTAAAAAATACATACAATTTGGGGCCGGCTATTGCAACGAAAACCCAAAATGGAAAATGGCTGAAGTCGAACACTTCATTGAAAAAAAAAACTCCACGATAATCACTCAAAAAAGCCGTAAATGGCAAAGTAGATGACTGCACTGTGAAATGAAAAACATTTTTGTCCAATAGAAAATATAAAGTTGTGAATTTAAAAAATGTGTGACAGATTTTGAATGCTGATTGGTTCTGCCTCGCATTTGGTTTGGCAACAGCAAGAGGGAGGGGCCTATTTTATAGCATAAACAGCATTCGAGATGGCTTCGGAAAATATGCTTTATTCTGTTTTTCTTTTATTTTTATTTTTTGTAAGACAGATATTTGGTGAATAAATGGACTTGGGAAGGTGGGGGTTCTCCTAACAAATACTTTTTTTCTTTAGCTGTGTGAGTTTTTGGTCCAAAGAGGTTTCTGGAATGTTTTGTGTGTGTGGGACGTAGATGTCATTTTGGCCCCCCATCTCACTCCGTATTTTCTTATCTCCAAATACGTCATTGTCAACCCATCAAATCTGCATTAGGCTCACCTTTTTTTTTTGTTTTCCAAAACCCTGAATACTTTATTGAAAATATGCATACATGACATTTTTCCTACACAACAATACAAAACAGTACAATCACATCTGCAAATACC
>CAAKHF010011231.1:10022-36105 GCA_901007745.1 Hippocampus kuda
GGGGGGGAGTTCACCTTTTATCACCTAAAATAAACACCCTACAATACACACCGGCGTATACTACGTCAATTATCCCGCGTGTAGCCCAGAGAATTCGACCCGCTTGGTGTTCAGATGCACACACACACGTCTCTGTAAAGCTGCCAGCAATGAGGATCCACGAACGACAAAAAGATACCCGCTTGGATGAGTGACGGGATGGAGGTGGACACAATGAACTATTTTAGAGGAACCTACCTGGGTTTTGTTTACACCATGTCGACGACGCGTCGTGCAGGGCAAAGAAGAGACTGCCGTGTGGTCCTCGCTTGTGCGCCTACCTCCCTCTTCCTCCTCTTCCTCCTCTTCCTCCTCCTCCTCTTCTTCTTCTTCTTCTTCTTCTTCTGCAGCCACCCTGCCTCTGTCTGCAGCCCAGACGCGCGCAAGGGGAGGAAGCGCACGGGTGACTTGCGTAGCGAGGCCGTGTGATGCCAGGCCCATATGGCTGGAACGTCATTGGCAAGAGCCATCACATGAGAGCCGCTGATTGACATGTGGCCGCATTCACAGAGACTACCCCCCCAACACCTCCCCCTGGGGCGGGCGGCTGGGTGAGGTGGTGGTGGGTGGGGGTGGATGAGAAGAACTCGCCATCTGTCAGCGGGCACTGAAAGGCAAAATGAAATAAGCTGCAAGTGAGTGGCTTCACACTGGTTCTGTTTTAGAGGGAAAAATGGGGTCAATCGCAAAAATGTTACATGTAATCCCATCATATGCATCCACTTTAAAGCATTCCGAGCAAGCCATAGTAGAGTCACACCTGATTTGTGGGGGGGGGGGGGTTAATCAGGTCAATCAATTCAAATTTGAGTTAGGGGTTTTAGACAGGGTTAGGGTGTCATGTTAGGGTTCCAAACTAGTGTTTAGGGTTCAAAGCCAGGAGTAGGGTTTCAAAGAAATTGGGGTATAAAACTAAGGTCAAGGTTTCTAGCCAGTGCTAGGTCTTCAAGTCTGGGTTTGATTTTTAAGACAGGGTTAGGGTGTTTGTTGAAGTCGAGCACTCATTTCAGCACAATTACGGCAATCAACATTCTGGTCAAATGAACACCTTGCTAATGAGGGTTTACGATCGTTAAACGATTCATGGCTGAAATAATTCCGGAACAATCCCCAAGTTCCCACGTGGGGAAGCGGGAACAACACGGGAACAGACGACACAATATGGCGGCCGCCCCAAAGCCGTGGTGTCGGGGCGCGATCGCCTAAACGAGTCAATTGAACCGAGCTAAAGCGGTGCCCTCGCAGACGTGCCCGCTTGCCAAGCTTGGCATGGACGGCCACCAGGAATCGCGGACGGGGGCCAAGAGACGAGAAAGGGAGAAGAATGCAAAACTAGACAAAGCCGGAATCTTATTTATAGGGATATGCTTCGGGGAAAATGTATTCTGAAATGCTGCATCCAATAATGATAAGCAGCACATTTTAGCAATTAAATTATTAATTAAATTATTGCCCGTTGATTGTCTGGCGACCGGTTCAGGGTGTCCCCACCTGATGCCCGAAGACAGCTGGGGTGGGCTGCAGCACCCGCCGCGACCCTTGTGAGGAGAGAGCGGATCAGAAAATGGATGGATGGATAAATTATTTCATGATATTCCGACCAAATGTTTTATACATACCCTTTAGGTATGTATGTATACATACATACATACTCTTTGAAGTCAAGATGGCGCCCGAGTAGGCAGCCGTCGGCAAGTGCTCTCATGAGCCTTGCTTTTTTTGTTGTTTTTTTGGTTTGTTTTGTCACTTTGTGTTTTGTGTTATTTTTGTTATTTTGACTTCAAAATGGCGCCGCGTGAGTGGCTGCCTTTCCAGCAGCTCCTATATTTTGTTGTTGTTCTTCTTCCTTTTATAACTTTGCTGCTGTGAATTGGGAATTTCTCCATTGCGAGACTAATAAAGGTTTTCTTATCTTATCTTATCTTAGAAAATACCTTCCACAAACCCCATGATGGATGCTTGATTATCAGGCCATCACCACCCTTGTGGTCTTCTCTGTAAATATGTACGACAATTATTCGAACAGGTTCTGAAGGAATGCTTTAGTGCATGGGGAAAAAAATTGCCGTGTATCTGGTGGCGCAACCCCAAATACAATTTTGCTTTTGTAATCGTTTTCACTTCAAGTCGGTAGTGGTCAATGACCTTTCTGCCACTCGGAAGTAGCCACATCATTAAACTGTTCACAATGTACTCGTTTCATTCACCTGCTCTCTTTAGTAGGGGCTGACATCTAGTGGACATAAACTGTTAGTGCGACTCACTTGGCTTTTGCATTAATTTTGGTCTCAATTAATTTGGGTTTCAAGTCAAGGCAGGGTTAAGGTTCGTCTATGGGATCTGGGTGTCATGTTAATGTTTAAGACTAGGGTTACAGTTTGAAATTAGGACTTCAAAATAGAGTTCAGGTTTCAAAATTCAATTTCAAGGGTTTTAAGAATGTGTTGGAATTGGGGTCTCAACGCGAGGGTTAGTGTGCCATGTGACAGTTTCAAATTATTTGAAATTATGGTTTGAAGATAAGGTTTTTGATTTCAACTGGTTAGGGTTTCAAAATTGGGTTTCATGCCAAAATTACGGTTTCAAGCTGGGGAGTTTCAATTTAAGGTTCTGAGGTAGACGAAGGTTTCAAATTAGGGTTTTAAGACCAAGTTATCTTTTCAATGCTGGGTTTCACATCAGGGGTCGAGTTCACCACATCCACAAATATTTCATAATGAATATAGTAATTCTTTATTGCCATTTTTTTCTCCTGCAGGTATGCACCTTTTATGTGACACAAAGTCTGCCAAGTAACAATTGGGCGTGCAAGCGTCATGTGACCCGGAAATGAAGCAGGCCATTTCCGACAGCAGTCAATTACCGATGTCGCGGTGTGACAGCTAACTTTTAACATTACTCCTGTCGTGAAAGGCATTGCGTCTTGTATCTTCTTTGCGGTTGGGTACGAGTTCCACGAGGAATTAAACCCAGGAGACTCGACTCTAAACGAGAATAAAGTAAGGCAAGTACTCAGGTACCACCTGTAGCGGTTTGTACCGCACCTGTTTTGCTAATTGTTAAATGTGACTTGTTTGGAGTATGTTGAAGACGTTAATAGATAAGTTACATGAATCCGTCTGAGCTTAGCTTGTGAATTCTTTGTTTGTCAGCACACCTTTGTTACTGCTGTGAGGCTTATTATGACTATTTAAAAAAAATTTTGGAACCAACTGAGGGGCTTGGAATCTTCTCGCCACTTCGCTGAGATGTCGCGATATTTGCGGCAACAGTTGATTGCGTCATAAGCCTTCGCACGAACACGCGCCGCTGTGTTGCTTCGTGACCGAGTGTGCATATGTGGGAGTGGGACTGACACGAAGAGACGGAGATTGGAATTTTTGACAAGGGTTTGGAGGCTTGTGATCATGGAGCCCCTTCTGCCTGCAGGGATCGACACGACTAGAGTGGAGCGAGAGCCTGAGGACAGCGATGCCAAGAGGAAGATCCAATTCTCGGTGCCTTCGGCGGTGCCCATCCAGCTGGACCCGCGACAAGTGGAACTGGTGAGAATCATGCAGGGGAGCACAAGGCATCTATTATATCACATTAGAGTGGATAGATGGATCTAGATGGATTTAAAAAGTGTCCCATATCATAAAACGGAACTGATGTCAAAACAACCGAATAAAACTGCAGCAGTAATAGTTCATTGAGTTAGAAAGCCTCGAATGATATATCATTAAAGAATCATGACAGTCCTAAGACTCAAACCTGTCGTCTTTGAAATGGCAGAACCGTGATACACCCCTTCCTACGCTCACAATTTTTGTCTTCAATCCAGACATGAAGTTATTGTGTTACCAAGCGTAATATAATATATTTGCTTGAGGATGATAACAATGATTAAAAAAAAAACATCAGCCTAAATTGAAGCCAAACTTCTTGACCAAGCCTCCTCTAACTGCCTGTCATTCGACTGCTTTTCCAGGTGATGGTCATCTGACATGAGTGAGTAAAAGTTTGACTGTTCTCTTTGATTGTGTGAGGCATCTTTTGAGGTATGGCATTAATTTATTCCAGAGGACAGCACCATCAGTTTAACACAGCACGGAGTCTATTTGGAGTAGGCTCCGACTACTCTTCATTAATCAAGAAGTGGCCTTTTTCAGTCCAAAAGTGCATTTAAGTGAACTTTGTGTAACCTTCGACTGTATTTTGTCAGTCATCGTGTTGCCCTCTTATCCCCGCACCAAATTGACTGCTACTTACATAATATAAGGAGTAGAAAAACTCCAGTTTTTTGATCTATCTGTTGGTTGCAGAGTATGGACAGCACTGGGATTAAACTGAGCCGTTGAAGCTTGACTTTTTGCATCTCTTAGAAGTGATGAGGCATCAAAAGGAGTGGAGGAGGAGCTGACATGAGGGATAAAGCCTCTTCCCCGTTAGAAATATTAAAAATGAGATTGTACACCACCACTGCCAATTTCAGATGCAGAGCAAAAGTAGGTCATTTAATCTTATTCTTTCAAACAGGTTGAGATTTTTAAAACAGCGTTGGCATTTCAAATCAGGGTGACAAGGTCAGGTGTTAGGGTTTCAAAAAATGGGGTCCAGCCAGGGAGGGGTTGCGTTTCAAGATCGTGTTCCATGTCAGGGTTATGGTTTAAATTTACGGTTTCAAATCTCGTGTCAGATATCAAAACAGGGTTTCAATCCGTAGTTATTGTTATTGGTTGGGGTATCAAACTAGCGATAGGGTTTGGGTCGGTTCAGGCCAAGATTAGGGATTTTTACAGTGTCGTGGAGTTTTCAACTTCATGTTAGGGTTTAAACTACGTTTTCAAGCTTCAATTCTGCTATAAAGGGCCCTCGCAACCCTGGCCATGGTGGGAGACTGGAACAGAGGACAATAACCCTCTAAAATATAAATGGTTTTGCCAGGGCTGATGTCTGTGCAAAGTAACGTGAGTTTTCATCTCCACGAAATGAGCACGAATCCAACACATGAGAGAAGCAAAAGTGGAGATGCCAAAAAGCCACCCACATGTCAAACCCACGCTCTTCGCTGCGATTGGCCGACGAGCTCTCCTATATTGCGGCAAACTGTCTTATTTCCATAATGTTACAAAACATTGGTGATGATGACTCTTCAGCATGCTTTCACACTCTTCGGCTCGGCATGTTCTACCAACCAATATCCTTTGTTAAGAACAGCTGCTACAATAGGAAGTGAAGTCCATTTTACATTCATTCAATTACATAACTCTCACCGGTTGTTATGACTCACTCTCTTTTGTATGAGAGTGTGAGGATGGTTAGTAACGCTAACCATGTGGCCTTGGGACACAACAACAGAGCCTTCGTTGTGAATGACTACTCGTTTTTATCAAGCAGGAAGTGAAAGGTTTTTCATTGGTCTGTGCTTAAATGGAAAACGACGAGGCCCCAAAGCAACACCTACCAGGGCAAGTTGAACATTTAGAAGTGTGTTCCTCCAAAGGTGAGTCAAGGCCTTCTCCATGTGTTCAGATTCGACGTCGGAGGCCCACTCCCGCCACTCTCTTCCGACTGACGGACCCACCGTCGCCTGAAGATGACAATGGGTCTCATCAGGTACACCAGTTTTGCACCATTTTGTCGTGTGTCTCTCCAGAGTGTATTGATATGTGCCGCTGCCCCAACCCATGCCACCTGTAGTGGTCAGTAGGAGAAAATGGGGTCCTGAAGGCGAATACTGTCAACAAGATGCCAAGCACCTACCAGCCACCCTCGCTTAAAGGTCAGTGGGCTTGCAAGGCCTCGGTGCTCCACGTTTGTGTCGTACAATTATGTAACAATTGTAGTTGTAGTGGTCTACATCTGTCCCAAAAAATGCGTGTGTATGCGCGTGTGTGTGATTTGAGATTAGAAGCAGAGGCAGCTCTGGATCATCCCGGATTATGAGACAGACACAGCTGCGGCAACACGGCCCCCCCCCCAACTGAATGTCATAATAAAAACACTGTTTACAATAAGTGCGATTGGTGATATTGAGCATGGGTGGGGTTAAAAACAACAATTGGATATGAGTGGTTGAAATGGCCTGATCATCAAGGTTAGGACGCCATCTGTTGCTTTGGTATTGGCCCATGCAATAGTGTAAGTGCAATTCTGTGTTCCACTGTAGTTAGACGTAAGCTTGGTTGAATGTTGGGATGAGTGCCGGTACATGGAATTGTTTTTGGTGAACTTTAATGGATTCATTACCATTCAAAAGTGTGTGTGTGTGTGTGTGTGTGTGTACACTGTGGAGGGGGGGGAATAAATAAATATATTTAAAAAAATATATATATATATATTTTTCCCCAGCTGTGCAGAGAATGGCCCAAGCGCACCTATCTTCCATAGACATGAGCTCTGTGGACCAGGACGACCCACCTTCCAGAGAGGAAGAGGAGAATGTAAAGAGCACGCAGCTGGACTCGGGTAAAAATAAAATAAATAATTAAAAAGTCAGATATGAAGACGATTTTTCATTAACCTTTTACTATATGGGTTAAATGTGCACTTTTTGACATTTGGCAACAACAGAAATACACTCAATGTCATTCTTTTTCCGAGAAAATTATGATAACTCATCCTGACGTGACCCAAAGTGCACAAAAAGGAATGGACCCAAGAACTAAGAGGTCAAAGGTCAAAATTGACCCGCAATGTCCATTGTGTGGAAATGGAACAGTTTATAATTGTTTTCTCAATGCCATCATTTCTTGGCAGATGCTGGAACGCAAAACAAAGCGCAGAGGGATCCATCACTGTCGCCAAATACATTAGGACCCACAGAGGAGGCCGACATTGGAGACAAAGTAGAACGGCGGAAGATCTCTTTTGCATAAAAGCATGGACAGGAGGTTTGTGTGCATGCATACTTGTAAATGTCCTGTAAATACAGTATGTGCAAGAACATCTCAGTCGGTGCCACAAAGTGGTGTTTAAAAGAAACCACAATAATGTAACCAAACATTCTTGTCCATTTGATGGTACAAGTGATGGTTTGTCTATTGGGCTTTTAATGTGCTTCTCCTGTATAGTATAGTATAGTATAGTAGTATTCAAAATATGCTTTGTGATGGTTGCTAATAAAACCTCCGTCATGGCTTTTGAAGCATATTATGTAGTGTCTTTATTAAAAGACACACAAGACTTGGTGAACTGATTTACAAGTAAATGAAGCTCTTTTAATTGTAGTGTTTCAAAACAAAAAAGACAAAAGGAATGACGTCACTTCACGATACATAGATGCAGAGGGCGCATACATATGCATTGCATAAACATCAATAGATTTTTCATGAAAATAAAACTAAAATATAAGATGTAAAATAGTACTGTTGTTCAATATTTCGGATTGAATATCTAAGTTCATTTTTAAATACATGAATGATAGTTTTATACCAGTAATCTGGTTTTATATATTTTTCCATAAATATTTAATACATGCACAAAATATGTTATCATTATATTATGGACAATTTTAAAAGTCGAAAAAGTGGAGAAAGACTTGGCTAACTTTGGTTTTCCTGTAGTAGCTCTTTCGGGACTGCAGGGGGTGATGTGTAACCACATAACAAAAGGAGAGCCTCTTGTCCATCTGAAAATATAACTCAATTCAGCAAAGGCACATAGAATGCAGTTGAACGGCACTTTTTGGACACTATCACCATCTTTCAATCCTTCTTGGCTTTTGCAAAAAACACCCCAGTCACATCATCCACCCCGACTCTCATGTCCTGAGGCAGCGTGTAAACTTCCAGCCGGATCAGGGTGTAGCCGGTCTCCTTCAAACTGGTGCACACCTCCGCCTCGCCTAGTGGCACGACGGGGATCTTCACCCCGGGCCCCCCGAAGTAGAAGCTCTCCCCCAGAGCTCCGATGAGCAGGAGGTGGCCGCCGGGCCGAAGCAACTTCCCGATGTGGCCCAGGGCCCTGGTGAAGGCGGCCAGGTCAGGGCTGACACTCTCCAGGCAGAAGCAGGACACCAGGCAGTCGGCCCCTGCCGGGGGGAGGACGCGAGGGTCCAGAGGCTGGGGACGGTGCACATCGATGGGGAGGATGTCGGTGATCGCCTGACGGAGCTTGGCCGCCTTCTCTGTCCATGCCGAGGCACTGAAAGTGACAATTGAAATCCTGATCCTGATCATTTGAATAAGGTGTGTTGGAGGAGCAAAACATCTCAAACATGCAGGTTAGCAGCACTCACGGCCGGGTTTGGACACCCCTGGCCTCAATGAAACACCTCAACATACTTCCTTGACACAAAGATAGCACCAGATGGCCCCGAAGCGGCAGATTGTATCAACACAAATTTGAGAGTAGTTGAATTGTAACTGCGTTCATGCACGGGATTACTATGTTTCACATGAAAAATTATGTCATTTAATACCGTCGCCCCTCCAGCTTGCAGACGTGCTGCAGATATGGCGTCCAGTCCAGGCTGCAGGTCTCGTCGCCCTGCAGCCAGCGCCTCAGCTCCTTTCGGTTGGCCTCCAGGAAGTCAGTAAGAACCACCTCGTTGAACACCTCGCAACCGCTCAGGACTTGGTACAGGGTGGGTCCCGAGCCGATGTCTACCAGCAGCTCGCCGCTCATGTCACCTTAGCAAAATGTCAGATGTGCGTTTATATAATACTTGGTGTTCTTCGGGTTACAGACCAAGCCATAACCATATCCGTTTTTTAGCATCTACAGGCAATTCTAAGCCTTTTTCTGTTGACCTCAAGTCGTTTTTCTGCTCTCTGTGGCAGGGCTCCGTCCCTATCCCGCTGTAAAATCCAAGCTATGGTCACAAACCTACTAACCTTAACATTAATTCAAACTTAACTTGCCGCATTACCCTTACACTAAATGTATTAGAAATTATTTAGATTTTGGGAAGAAAAAAAAATAAAATCACCGGACGTGTGAGAATGCTGGCATGTGTGTTGCCGTAAACACAAACATACCAATGACTTCTAAATCTGCTTCCCTATTAGCCAATTTATTGCCTTTGCGTTGATAATACTGTACTTGCTGTCAGCCTACAAGGTTGGGACCAGCATCTCGGCAATCTGCCCCAGCGCCTTACCTTCAGTGAAGGCTCTATGCAGACATGCCAGTTTCCACGGCACAATGCTGTCTTTCCGATCAAAGTCGGCCCGCGGTGGCGTGTAGTTGTATTGTAGATATGCCGCCGGGTCAAAACGCTGATAACAGGCTGCCATGGCTGCCACTCCATTTTCTGTCCCCGTTTGCTCCATTCTTCCGCTGCGGATACAAGTCGGTTCACTTGTGAGCTTCCAGGTGCACCGTTTACCCCTTTGGAGCCTCCTTATATAGCCGTTTTGTGTGGGTGTACCTAGGTCGTAATTTTGGGGACGGTCGTATTGAATCCTGATAGGGTGCGTTTGTGCTTTCTTTCTTTGCCCTCAAGCACTGATGCCATCAGATTAGGGGGCTTTCAGCAACACTAATGGATGCATCATTGCTTTCAGGTCTTGCAACCACCCTTCAGCAGGCCTCTATCTTCACGATCAGTCCAGGTTTGCCTTTGCCTGCCCACGAGCAGATCACGGCTTTGCCTCTTTCTTCGAGATATCGCTGTATATGCGGGGCATCCATTTCTGTATTCTAGTGGTTATTGGATTCTAAACTTTGGAAAATGAATCTTTTTTTTTCAATCATAACAGGAGAGTTGAGCATTCATATTTTGGTCCATTACGTCTGGCACTTCAAGTCCCCAGGCCAATCCCTGACGGATGGAACTACCCATCCCCGTTCCCAAATGTACTTCAAAATATTCAGCATACATAAAAACAAGGCACACATGCGTCATTTGTGTTGTTTGGACGCATTCTGCAGAGTCATAGCCAACCAATATTCACAGTTGGTAGGTTGGAGTCCTATTTATTGCGGGGGTTAAAGGCCCATGTTAGACTTTGAACAGCGCAAGCAACCAAGGACAGCTGACAAAACACAGTTTGAGCCGCTGATTCGATTAATTTAACACCCATTCTCAGTGTAAGCAGCAGCTGAACTGCTGTGGAAAATTGCCACGTTCTCTTCAAACCGCTTTCCCCAGGGGTCCCTTGACACCTCGTTCATCCCTGGCAGACACACACACTCACACACAGAGTCTTGCAGTTTCAGTATTTGGAATGTGGAATTTTGCCACATGTCAGTTTTAAAATTAGGTTATGTGATCATCTCCCTGGCATCACTTTTGAGAGCATTTGCCAGTTCTGTGATGAAATAACTCAAAACTATTCATATATCTGAATGAAAACAAACGGGACAGCCCGGTCACCTCTGCTTTGTGGTTTATTAAAAAAAAAACAACAACAACAACCTACATTTGCCAAAGCATTCATATCCATTGATAATCAGCAAATCCTTCATCCCAGGAACCTCGGTAATGTCATCTTCATGGTCGTCTTAGTTTCTAACACAAGGCTCTTTGGAGTTTTGCAGTCGAACCCTCCTTCCTGGATGTGCAGTGAGCTTCCATGCTCAATCTTTTTGAAGGGCCCCCTTACGGTCTCTGGTGGTAGCCTGTGACTGATGGCCCCCGAGAGGAAACGCTGCAGGAGTCGCCTGGCTTCCCAGTATTTCTCCGAGCGCTCTGCTTCGGTCATTGTGGGCCTGGAGGAGAACACAAACATGGAATTGATTGTTCCTCCTTCACATGGACTCACCTATCCAGATCCAAAAAAACCTAAATCTCGCCACATATCCTAACTCAAATTTTAATCTTACCCCTTACCCGAACCCAAACCACAAAGTATAACTCTAGCCCGAAACATACCCTAAAGTCGTAACCCAACCCTACCCAAAGCATAGACGCATAATTTTTTGCATTTTTCAAGGGGTGCAATGGCGGCCGTGATAGCGCAAAACACCGCCGAAAAGAACAAAGAGTCGGTTGCTCACCTTTGCACCCGAGACACACCGAGACTGTGCCAATGAGCCGAGTAGGTCTGTCCTCTCTGCCAGTCCTCCTCCATCAGGCAGCAGTCCAGCGTGCCACCGACACTGCTCATGTTTACAGAGTCAGAAACGAACAGAAATGCCATTGTTAAATTTGATTCGACTGTGAAAAGCTAACTTTTTCTCCTGCACCCACTGAGTGCGCCTGACAGAATGTGGTGCAAGTGTTGGGGCAGGGTGGGTGGAAGGCGGATTAGTGCCCTGTTTACATAGTTGTGCGTCTGCGGTTATTTTGGTTACATGCCAATGTGAAATACAAAAGCACGGTAGGGCCGACGTTCTGAAAACTTCTTTCCATGATGACCTGGGATAGTGAGCCCATAGTTTTCATCGAGGAAATGTTCCAGACGCAACTGCAACTCCCCCAACAATTGCGATATGCTGTGTGGAGAAATCATGCAACCAAACCAATTTAGAGAGAATATCTCAAAATGTTACCACACTTTGTGTTAGTTAGTCGGTGCGTTTTTATTAGTATGGCCCTGGAGCATCAAGGTAAGCAAGGCTCAGCTCCTCCCGCTCGTCAAATGGACAAATAACAGATGACGACGAAGTGTAGATAAAGAGCAAAAAGTGGACTCGAGAGAAAACAGGGCCGAAATAATGGAATAACGTGCATTTAAACCCCGAGACGATTGAGTTATGTTGGACGCTGAGGGACAGGTGGCGGGGAGTCCGCTGTGCTTGGGGCTCTCTGCACTCGCCTTTACCTTCACCTATGCACCTTTTTTTTCCCACTAGAGAGTAAATATAAAAGATGCACAAGTCACGTTTTTGTTTTCAATACGTAATCAAATGGCAAAGTCAAATTTATCAAAAACTAAGTACTCTCATACCTCTTTTTTTTTTTTATGGCGTGTTCTGTGTAGAATTTTTAGAATTCTTTCATGTTATTTTACCGATCCCGCGTTTTATTATTTTTTTATTCTTCCACTGACCTTCAGGCGGTGTAGAAAGCATTTACGGTATTTACAATGGCAGGCGCCACCTTTAAAGAGCACGGAAGCCAAAAACTGCCACTTTCATCAGGCGGTTTGTGTCAGGATGGGGAGGGAAGGGAAGGTGAGGGAGGGCCCAACCCACCAACATCAGCCTCCACTTGGCACTAAAGTTGCCATAAAAGGGTCAATAGCTCACCGACAAGGTGGATGATCATCAGCAGTGTAAGTACGGACACTCTCGCACTCTTCACCTTGTGCTGTGTCAACTGATGCCAATTGAGTTTCTGTGGATGCTCTCGCAGGTGCTGTAAATCTGTGAGAAACTGTCAAAGTCGGCATGCTGCTCCAGAGGCTGCGTTCCAGGATTCAGCTGGGCCCGCACAACCACTGTTGGAGGATCACCAGGACGACGCTCTCACAAGGCAAGCGAGCGGCATCCCAGATTCTTGATGTTGAAACGGGAGGGCATATGTTTCTATGGGAAATGCCTTCATTGCCAGCTTTTCAGTGTACGTTTGCATTTAAAGCTTAAATCTTTTTACACGATGCACATACATATTCTCTTCAAGTGTCAGATGGCCAACCTCACGCTTCTGTTTCATCTTTCGGATATTCCCTTATATTCAATACTCATTCCAAAGGTCGCCTTCGTTCATACACCCCCAGGGTTAAATAATATCCTCGTTTGACTTTGCGAAATACTTTCAACCGGTTAACTTAGCGACAGCGTTGACGTGAGGAATAAAGTTAAGTGCCTTTACACTTGCTGAGTAAACTGCTCGTGGTGAACTTTTTCCGCCTGTTGCACACCTCTTTGTTCCCGAGTGATGTCGGCAATTTTTTGTGCTGATGCGGCTGTCTGTGCGTGACCAAGGTTACAGATCCACGTGAATGGGAATGGGTGCTCAATGTGTTCGATCATAAAATATTATACAGTCGATACCGTAACAGTGGTGGGACATTA
The DNA here is from genome assembly GCA_901007745.1 of Hippocampus kuda. NCBI lineage: Eukaryota > Metazoa > Chordata > Actinopteri > Syngnathiformes > Syngnathidae > Hippocampus > Hippocampus kuda. The sequence goes on from CAAKHF010011231.1 coordinate 22,950, forward strand.
CATGTTAAATATTTTCATTTCATCAACTTTCAAAGTGCAAAAATGACATTTTGCATCCTTTATTGCTGTCAACTGACAAAATGGGTCATATTTGACCAAAAGAGTAACAAAAAATAAAATCTTATTTAAAACAAAAATGTAGAGTAATAGCTTCATCTCCACTATATTCCCTCGGGCCAAATTTTTATGTCTTCTTTTACTGTCCAACTGCATATAATGTCAATTGCGCGCCTTACTGTGTCTGAAGGCAAAGTCATCATCTTATGTTTACCAAGAAAACAGCAGAATGTGAGTGAAACTATATTTTTCCTATTTACGCAAGCCAAAGTACCACCTGTCCCCACCTCTTGTCAACATGATTCTTTTGGCATACTTTTGCTTCCCTGTTGTTCCCTCTCCACCCAGGTCCCCGAAGAAGCGGCCCCTTTGCCCACCGCAGCGAGCTCCGTCACGCCAAGAGGATCATGGTGAAGCTGGGCAGCGCCGTGGTCACCCGAGGCGACGAGTGCGGCCTGGCCCTGGGCCGGCTGGCGTCGATCGTGGAGCAGGTGAAAATTTTGCTCAAGCAAATAAAAAGTCTAGCCTGCATCCTCTGATAGTTTTATGAGCAGTCGTAACAAGATGACAGCCTCCGGCGAGGAAACGTAGTGTGCTCCAGAAATATATCACACAAAACACCAAAAATGGGGAAGGTGTCCATCAGGATGAGGGTATTATTTTGGATCATTGTAGTATTCTAAAAAATAAATTTAAAGTCTGTGTAAATGTAGTTGTAGTTGTATTGTTAAAAATCATTTTATTTCTCTTCATTTTGTTCTGTTAAGTTGCAGCATCAGAACGCGATTGTTTCCCAAAGCAGCAGTAACTCCTCCACTTGAACTTGACGGTGTACGTGGCCCACAGGTGGCGGTGCTGCAGAACCAGGGCCGAGAGATGATGATCGTCACCAGCGGGGCTGTGGCCTTTGGCAAGCAGAGGCTGCGGCACGAGATCCTGCTGTCCCAGAGTGTCCGGCAGGCACTGCACTCGGGACACAGTCAGCTCAAAGACACGGTCACTGAAATCATCTGCTGGGCTACCTTGACTTAGAAGTGCGTCGACTCAAAAATTTTGCCATTTGAACGAGCTTCAGACACACCGCCGCTAGATGGCGTCATTGAGCTACACATCATCCGACCACCACCAGTGGTAACCTCACTTTGCCAACTTGTGGCATCTTTAGGTGATTACAAACCACTCTGTTTCTGTGGTGTTCAGTGACAGTAAGGTGACAGTTTGCCTTTACATTCTATTTTACTATGTGTTTAATACAGGACTATACTGTTTTAATTTCATTCATTTCAAAAGGAGCAGACGATTTGAGATATAAGTTCTTTTAAGTCAAGCTACCGCTGTACATTCAACATATTAACTCAAGCGAATGTGAACATTTATTTTTTTTGTTTTTCTGCATTGTTCTTGCAGTCGTTGCCCGTGTTGGAGGCCCGGGCATGTGCGGCCGCTGGCCAGAGTGGCCTGATGGCGCTGTACGAGGCCATGTTCTCACAATACAGCACCTGTACCGCACAAGTACTCACTTCGCCTCCTTAAAGTGATGTTTTGTGGGGAGAGAAATTCCCATGTTCCATCCTGCCTTCCTGCACAGGTTCTGGTGACCAACCTGGACTTCTATGACGACCAAAAGCGCCGGAACCTGAACAGCACTCTGCGGGAGCTGCTGCGCATGAACATCGTGCCCATCGTCAACACCAATGACGCAGTGGTGGCCCCGCCGGAGCCCGACAGCGACCTGCAGGGGGTAAACGTGGGTAACGATGTCAAGGGGTGGTCGAAGGGGGCACGCTTGGTGATGGGCGCGAGCTGGAAAAATACGCGACACTAGCACAGTCCAAAGAGATCTATGACAAGGGCTGTATCTTCCCCTGCAACCCGTTGAGGCAGCAAACAAGTACGGCCTGAATTACAGAATTTAATCAATTGGTGGATATTAAATTTTGCTTTTCTAGCTATTAAAGGCTGTTTATTTCCTCTGCACCTATGTCGGCAGCAAACTAAATCTTGAGATGTGGACTTCTGTTTCATTTGATTTATTTGTTATGTATTTATAGCAGGATGATCTTAAGTTGATCACGTACTTGTCAGGACAAACTTGATTCAGCTCTTTTACGAGAACTGATTAGATCGGCTGACAGCATGCTATACTCTTTTTTTTTTTTTTTTTTCTTTCCCCTGCACTTATCAAAGATTACATTGACTTCCTCCAGGACAGCTCAGTGACTGATGTGTGCTGACATCAGCCCATTTTTTTTTTTCCCTGTAGGTGATTAGCATTAAGGACAACGACAGCTTGGCGGCGCGGCTCGCTGTGGAAATGGAGGCTGACCTCCTCATCGTGCTGTCCGACGTGGAAGGTATCTGTTGCCACGTCAACACCACTTCGGAACTACTCTTCAGCAGTGTCAGTAGTGCGGGGGTTAATGACTCGTCGTGGCGACTAGAGATGTCACGATGTCCCAATGTCATAATACAATATTTTCACAAAAGGAACATCACGATACAACAATTAACACCTTACCTCTGACCCGTTTGATTATAAGGACTGTACAACTGTTGCCCTGGAACCGACGACGCCAAGCTTATAGATATCTTCTATCCTGGAGACCAGCAGTCCATCACTTATGGGATGAAGTCCAGAGTCGGAATTGGGGGCATGGAGGCCAAAGTAGGTGGAAACGTGTGCTCCTAAAATGGCCTGGCATCATATTTGCACAAGTCAAGTGATTTGGCTAAAAGTGGGACCTTATTTCCACACTTAGCTGTCTGAGCTTGTCAGTTTGCCTGTCGTGCAGGTCCACTCGTCCATCTGGGCACTACAAGGGGGCACCTCGGTAGTCATAGCCAGCGGCACGCATCCCAAAGTTACGGGCCACGTCATTGCCGACATTGTGGAGGGCAAAAAAGTGGGCACGTTCTTCTCGGAGACCAAGCCGGCCGGTGAGCGAACATTTTTTTCCCCTCCAACTCCTCACCTGCTTTTTACACCAGTGCTGCTAGCTTCTGACTTCCCCTCCAGGCATGACTGTTGAGCAGCAAACAGAAGTGGCACATACCGTCTGGAGAAAACTGGCATCACTGAGTCCGAAGCAGGTAGGAATTCTAATTCTTTGCGTGTCTCAATACATGTGTCCAAAGCTGCCCTTTGTGTATGTCGAAGCGTCCCAGCACATTGTCCACAGCTAAACTTCCTGTGTGGCCAGGCGTACTAAAACTTTTGTCCATCTGCTGAAGCTCATCCATATTTGCTATTTGATTCCTTTATTAACACTGGCATCTTATGGCAGAGTGAGCCATTGCAGAACTAATTTTTCTTCATGTTTTTAGAGGAGCGATATCATCGGCCACCTTGCAAATCTTTTGATTGACAGGAAAGACGACATCCTGTCCGCCAACAAGATGGACGTGGATCTGGCCGTCAGCCAGGGTAAAGCAAACAGTACTTTTAGGAGTCATATCACTTCCTGACGTTGTTCCTCCCCGAAGGTCAGCTGTCGGCTGCCCTGCTGGCGCGTCTGATCCTGACTCCTTCAAAACTGGACAAACTGGCCGTCGGTCTACGCCAGATTGCCTTGGCAGCCCTGGACTGCGTGGGCCGCGTCCTGCGCAGGACCAAGTTGGCCCACAAACTGGAACTAGAACAGATCACTGTGCCCATTGGGGTCCTTCTGGTTGTCTTCGACGAACGCCCAGACTGCTTGCCGCAGGTGACCCCAACATCGGGAGAAATTGAATTTAAGAGATAACAAACTGGGCAGTTTCTGCAAAACAGAGCTAATAAGTTCAATCAACACGGCAGCACAAGACATTGTGGAGTGACCAATACTAGTCATAAAGTAAAATAATTTACAAGGAGACCCCACACAGGACTTAATCTGAAAGTCTGTGTGTGTATCAGTAGATGCTACTGTTTTGGTAAGCAACATATTTGTATTTCCTGTTCATGTGAATTGTAATGATTACAATAATGACCTGCCCCCCGCCCCCCAATTCAGTTAAAAATTGAGGCGCTCATTCAGTGGGAGGCTTCGATTTGTTGACTGCCAAAGTTGATGTCGTGTCTATTTCCTCACTGCAGATGTCCGCTTTGGCTCTTGCCAGCGGCAACGCTAGTCTGCTGAAGTGCGGCAAAGAGATGGCCAACACCAATCGCGTCCTCCACCAGCTCACCCAGGAAGCCCTCGCCTTGCATGACATCACACAGGCCGTGCAAATGGTAACGTCAGTTTTATTTGTTTGTTTTGACTGGCTAGAAAAAGAAAAGAAGACTTAGTCAGACTTAGACGTTTTTTTTTTCACCCTCATATTTATTGAAAAGAACAGTCCATTTATTGTACAAATTGTGTGATTTAGTTTTCATTTTAATGTATTCTTTATTATTTCTTTTGAAATTCTTCCCATTCACCATTTTATTTTATTTTACATCTAGCAAATTTTGATGTTGATGTTACCATGGAAACAGGAGCCTCCCGTTCTTTCTTACCAGGTGAGCTCCTGTGAGGAGGTTTGGGACCTCTGCCAACTGGACAAAATGATCGACCTGATTGTCCCTCGCGGCTCGGCCGAGCTGCTGCGAGATATCCGGCGGGCCAGCAGCGGTATCCCAGTGCTGGGCCATAGCGAGGGAATCTGCCACGTCTACGTGGACGCCCAAGCCAGTGCCGACAAAGCCCTCAAAATTGGTAAAGATTGTGGAAAAGTTGTAAACTTTGCATGGCAATGAAGGAAAATAAGGTACGTTTCATGGTGATGAGGATGATGATGTGGTTGCAGTCCGAGATTCCAAATGCGACTACCCGGCAGCGTGCAACTCCATGGAAACGCTGCTGATCCACCAGGATGTCCTCGGGATGCCACTCTTCAATCAGATGATTGACATGCTGAGCGCAGAACGAGTACTGAGTGCACACACACACACACACTATTTGCCAACAGCCAAAGCCTTTTTTTTTTTTTTTGCTATGGAGAAGAAAAAAAAAATCACAAAATGTGTTTGCCATCTGAAACACTTTGTGATGTAATTTTTATTGGGTTTTGTCTTTTTACTCTCAAATCTCCACCAATGAGTGATTGACACATCTCCCGTGATGGTGTTGTGAGCAGGTGAAGATCTATGGCGGCCCCCGCTTCGCCTCCTACCTCACGTTCGGCCCTCTGGAGGCACGCTCGATGCGCACTGAGTATGGCGACCTCGAGTGCTGCATCGAGGTGGTGGACAGCGCGCAAGCGGCCGTGGAACACATCCGCAAGTACGGCAGCTCCCACACGGACGTCATCGTCACGGAAAATGGTACACCCAGCGCAAGCGTGGCCGTTGCAAAGGCATTTCATAGGGGAAAAACACCCACGTGTGTTTGTCTTTCATTCAACAAATTTGGTGTCTTTCTCATCTGAAAAGCAAACAAATATTTGATTTTCAAAAAAGAAAAAGTCTAAAAAGAAGGACTTTTCAGCGGGCACAGCGGAGTGGTTCCTGCAGCAGCTGGACAGCGCCTGCGTCTTCTGGAACGCGAGCTCCCGTTTCGCTCACGGCTACCGCTTTGGACTGGGTGAGTGCCGCATGACTTCTCTGTTGTCCGGCAGCTATTCCTCCTCTTCCTACTTTTTTTTTTTGTGCGCACAGGAGCAGAGGTGGGCATCAGCACGGCGCGCATCCACGCCCGCGGCCCCGTGGGCCTGGAGGGGCTGCTCACCACCAAGTGGGTCCTCCGGGGCGAAGGCCACGTGGCCGCCGATTTCAGCGAGTCGGGCACCATGAAGTTTCTCCACGAGGATCTGCGGGCGGGCCCAGCCGAGGAACGGCAACAGCTGAGTTGAAGAAACCTTTTCATTCAGGTGACTAGCTTGTCAGTTTTGCACAGCAAATTGTGGAGTGCCCTAGAGCTTCACAGGAGTTGTTATTCTTCCCTTAGTGGGGAATTTGCATGAAATTTGCACAAAAATATTCAACGTATCGTCGCTCTCCATTGAGAAACATCTGTCTCTAAATTGTTTTTATTATGATTGAATCAAAACAAAAAGAAAAACTACGGTGATGTTTTTTTTTTCTCGAACAAATTGTTCGAACTTGAAACATAAATTAATCATTTAGATTAGTTCAGTTTTTTTTTTGAATGAAAAGAAGGTATGCAGGTTTTTCATGTGGTAATTTGAAATCTTTATTTGAACCTGATATACACACACACTTTGTTTTTGTATCATAAAAACAAAAACAAATGTGGAGTTCCACATATTCTATCCGATGAAATTCAAAGGAAAACGTACGGAAAAGTGCAGATCTTCATCAATCGTATATTCCTTTTTCTCATCTTTATCATGATGAGCTTCAATCTGACTGTAATAAGAGTTGTTGAACGTTTTTTTTGTCTTGCTGATCACAGAATTTACACTGGAATTAAATCAGATGAAACATGCACAGACTGTAATCCCTGTTTCCATCGGGGACTTGTTAGAAAATGATGGCTTCTTAAATGAAGCCTCTCCTTGAATATTATCATTGGAGCATCTAGAAAAAAAAAAAAGCCTTAAAGAATATTTGGATATTTAGTTTCAAACGCGGATTTGGTCGACACGGCCGCCGTATCATCCCACTTTTCCCCCCAAATTAACGAAGGGCTCAAACGGAAAGAAGGGCTATTGATGTCTTTGCAAGCATCGGGCCCACAGGGGAATTTCCCCCGTTGCTGCTGTGAGTGGGGCGAGAAGAGAAAAGATGCAAGACAATGCAACAGAGGTTTAATTATCTGGCCGTCACAACTGAAAAAGAGACAGAAGGAGACTTCACAATGGGAATCACAGGATTTCTTGCTCTTTTTTTTTTCTCCCTTCTTATCACCTAAAGAAGTCCCGATAATGCACTACTTTACCCTTCAATCAGCTCCACGGCACCAAAGAGGCGCAGACAAAACCCCACAATTTTCTCCGTTCAAAAGGCAGGAAAAAGTGGAGCGCACGTCCTCTTTAATTGCATACAACTATAAAAACATACGGACCACATGCAAGTGTTATGATAGGTCATTGGTGGGAAAACTTTCAAAGTTTTTCGCCTCATGCCAACTCATTAAATGATTGAGGTTAGCCTACTTTTACCATGAAAAAAAAACATTTAGAGTGGCCAAAAGAAGTTAAAACATGTGACAATAAAAGAATAACACGTTTGCGCTCAACTCATTTTGTGCTTGGTTACGGAGTACATTTTCTCCCACTTATCTGGGGCCGGGTCGCGGGCCCGGGAAATTGTTTTTATATTGCGTGCTTTTATTATGAAGGTCAAGCTTTTGGCAGGATGTGTTACGCTAATGTTGCGCAAACGGTGCTGAGCAGACTGCGAAGATTGATTTAAGTTATTAAAAGGTGGCATTTTGGAATTTCCCTCGACATCTGTTCAATCCTTTATACACAATTTACAAAGTTGTTAGATCAATTGCGTGATTGTCATTTTGTGCTTATTTTCATTGGAACAATAAAAAATACCCTATCTACTATAAAGGCACAAATGTACTGGACATGCATGCATACATACCGTATATGTATGTACTGTATATGTCAATCTCTCAGAGATAAGATACGATAGGAAAACCTTGATTTGTCGCACAATGGAGAGAGAGAGATAATGTACTGTATATTTAGGTATGTATGTATGTACACTTCTTTCACTGACGTGGGACATTTAACTTCCGAGTTGATCTGACATGGTCCACGGGGCGGATATCCACGCCGCCACAGCGCCTTGTATGAATCCCATCCATCCGTACGAAAAGTCAAAGCGCTTGACGGGTGCACCGAATAAGGCGGAAATCCTTTCATTGGACATAACTGGGGGCCAAAACTCATATTTTCTCTCGCAGTTGATCTTTAGAGACCCTCAAACGTGCTCCATTCTTTTCCTCCTTAGCAGTAAAGAATTAATGCTCAGAGTGATTTATTCATGCGAATCTCAGTCAATTACGCAGTGCTTAATTAACAATTTCAATAATTGATGTTTATTTCTGAAAGAGGAATCTCAGGCTGATGTAAAATGCATGAGCTGCAGTTTTATTTTTTTGTGTGTGTTGGTTCTGAGTGAGTTTCGCGCCCGCTGGCTCGGGGCTAACAGCGGGACCCTTTGACGGCGTGTCTTTGACGCGTGTGATGTGGATCTAACGTGGACGTCTTTCATGGCGCCATGTGATCTGCTAAAGACGCTAACTTGTTATACATCCGCTTGTAGCCTATTGTGCTCTTTAATCGCAACGCGACCTCCAAAAGAAGATGGAGGCCACCGCTTGCTTTGATGACAATGGTTGACTATGTGCCAGCAAATGCCACCCCCCCCCAAAAAAATAGAGGTGGATAACTGAAGCAGAAATAAAACAATTTGTTCTTTAATTTGAAAAAAAATAGATTTTACTTTTTTTTTTTAATTATTTTGTCATTAGGAGCTTTACATTGAAAGACAAAAAAAATAAGATGACCGGTTCTGAAACTTTCATTCAATTGCGTCACTTCTGGGAAAATATATTTAAAAGAGGAAGTGAATGTGAAAATATTGTGCTGAAAAAAAAATCCGAGCGAAATGATAGAGGCTTTGCTTATGGACAACACCCGGTCTCGAACTTGGTCGACTCGTCTATTTATTTTGGATTTCCCAGAAGTTGTCACTGAGAGCATTTCTCATACTGACCAGATGAGGGCAACAACGTGGCGCCTTCAAGAATGAGTATGTAACGGGAGCCGAGTTTGTTGTATTTTATGCAATGTTAATCACTTTTGATTTTTTGAGGGGGGGGCTGAAAGTCCAGCAATTTCCGGGGTAAGCCAAAGTCAAGTCAAGTCAACTGTATTTATAGAGCACTTTCAAACAGCCATCGCTGTATACAAAGTGCTGTACGTCACCCTGGCGGGTCGACAAGTGGCGCAAGTGCGCAAAACACCGTTGAACAAGCAGGGGAAGAAGAAGGTTGGCTCGGATTGGCCGACGTGACGTCAGGATAGAAAATCAATTGCACTCAGGTGTGCAGGGGGAAAATAAATCGAGCACGGTGCACAGCTGCTGCAAGATGGTGGCCGGCTGCAAGATGGCGGCCGACCACGCGGGCGTTTAGTCGGTGAGTGATCACACGAGCAAATGTTTGTCGCTTGGTGTCCTTTCTCACAATGTCCTTTTGCTTGTTGCCCGATTTGCAGCGTTGGAGGTTGGAGCACAGGACGTCACAATCCATTCGAATTTTCCTTGATTAAGTACATTGTGCTCGTCGTTTCTCTTGCCACGTTTTCAACTTTTTGGGGGTTTGTTTTAAAGCTGGCCAGCTTTTTTGTTTGTTTTTATTTTAAATTACAAAACCGATGTCTTTGTGCTTGGGAATTGGTTTTGGTTTGATTGTTTGAACGTGGTATTTTCTCTGATGTGGTACGCATTTTTTTCTCTTATTGATGGTTCTGGTTTGATGAAGTTTGCTGTCATGGTCAAAAAAAAAATTATTTTTTGAATTTTTTTTGTCCTCACCCAATATGAGAAAGCCGAATTGCATATCAAAACCCCCTCCCCACCTTTGCAGATTATTCATCAATGTCCTTTACTGTTCTATAAATGTGAATATTATTGTGCAAGCCTTAATCGTTTCACACACACATCAGCCCTTTGTGCTCCAAATACAGCCCAAAGTACGTCTTTATTCATCCACTTGCAGGCTGCGAGAGGCAACAAGATCCATGAGGCGAGAGTAAGAAAACCAACGGTTTTGAGTCGTGAAAAATGCAGAACCCAAGTGTTTTTTAATAAATTTTTGCAGTGTGAAGTCGCTATTTGGGACAGAATGCGCCAGCGAACTAGAGCAGCATGAAGACGAGAACTGGACAAAAGCAGTCTGTGGTTTGGAGGATGGAAGAGGAGCCCGATGAGTTGGAAGAGCGTGCAGAGAGAACAAAATACATGGCAATTGAATAAACAAGGGGCACCTGCAAAAATGTGTTTCACTTTTTGGGTTGCAGGACTCACACGGAGCTGAATGGGATGAGAACAAGGAGCAGTTCCACAAACGAAGCAAGCGGCGCACCGATGAGGATCATCCGTCCACAGGCTGCCTGAAAATGCTGAACAGGTTCAGCATTTTCAGTTTTGTTTTCTTGTGTATGCCATTAGTTTTTAGATTCCACAGACGGTTTGCTTGTGTGAGTTTCGACATTCCCCGCCGCCGCCTTCAGGAGTTGTCAGGTGTGTGCAGGTTTTCTTTTTATTTTTTTTAGCCGGCGTGACTGTTTTGTCCAGGGAAACCGAGACAACTAAAGTATTAAAAAATGAGATTTATTCAAGAAGAAAAACATGGAGGGACACCGTTCACAGATCTGTCAAGGAAGCCTTCTCCCTTGCCGCGTCTTGCGCTCTCATTTTATCTTGTTGGGAGTTGGTGAAGGCCAGCGCAATCAGCATTTTTGAGCAGCCACAGAGTACAGACGAGTGCAACTTTGCTTATCGGCAAAATAACAGGTCAGCATTCAATAGTATGAACAGTTACTTCCATTTAGCGCTGTTATGTCAAATTGCCATGACAACATCTCGACCCTGCGATCTTCCCGTCCCGCTCCGTCCACATTGGGCTCTGGAGAAATTAATTCCACGTGTATGACAACAATACGTTTTCATTTGCATCTGTGCCCCATTGCCTGATCTGTGTTGCTTCTTTGATCCAGCGCTGATATTTAGCTTGTGCTCCAAATGTTTGCATTGCCCCAGTCCACGTTCTGATTGGCATTGGTCCGATGTGGCCCCTTTTGAGCTTGCCCTCTTTTGGCCCTTTTCTCTTGTGTACATTTTGTTTTGCAGGCTGGATGGCTCGAACCGGCCAACGAGACACACATTGGTGACATAAAACTGTGCACGCTTACTCTTTAGGCATTTCTATATTTGCAGGGGGAATTGTTTGGCACAGGAGGCACTTTAAAGAAGCTGAACAGGGGTGAGTAAGAAAAAATGTCGAGTGACATGTTTGTCCTCGCCGGCGAGCTCTCATGAACTCACTGGGTGTGCACTAACACTGACTGCATGATGGGGATTTTGGACTGAGGCCATCATTTTCAGCTCATCAATGTGCCAACCCCGCTGACCTCAGTTCTCCAGCAGGCCTCGGCAGATGACAACTGGCACACAAATTTCGGATGCATTTTTAGAGGTCGCTGAAGAGTCGTCACCGCTGATGCTCGGCCGCCAGCTTGTTGGAGGCGACGGGAATGAATAGCAGCAACGAGACCCTTCTCAAGGCAACGATGCTTCGGTGGGGTACTGTGAAGTGTTCAGATTTTTTTTGCAGGTTTTTTTTTTTTTTTGGTGGGGGGCAACCTGTAAACCATTTTTTTTGTTTTTGCACTTGAATAAAAATGTGATGTGACTTCAAGTGGTTGAGCATTGAAGGAAGTACATGTACACATGCATTTTTTTTTTTTTTTTTTGGCAGTGCGAATTAGCAATTTCGGACAGGAAACACCAGAGAAGCAGAGCAGGATGCAGACTCGACCTGCACTGAAGCAGTCTGGGTTTTTCTAAGGTGGAAGAGGATCCTGATGAATTGGAAGAGTGTGCAGAGGTAACAAAAAGCATGGCAATTAAATTAACAAGGGGCACCCGCAAAAATGTATTTTTATTTTTGGGGTTGCAGGCCTCAGATGGAGCCGAATGGGGGTGAGAACGAGGAGCAATTCCACAAGCGGCGCACTGATGAAGATCATCCTTCCACAGGCTGCCTGAAAATGCTGAACAGGAGGGGCCGGGGGATTGAGCTTTGCGGTGTGCCTCGGTCGTCACTGCGGGTTGATCTGATGGTAACGGTGGCAGTCGCGGGCGGTGTGTTTGGAGCCGGCGGTGGAACCCGTGTCTTTGTGGGGACTCGATTGCTCTTTGGCAAGACGTTTTGGAGATGGTCAGCTAGTTGTTTGGCTTGTCTGGATCCAGAGTAACTTTGTTGTCAGTTGGAAAGCTGGTTTGTTGGCGACAGTGTAGGCAGGGTTGGGGGAAGGAGTCTGTCAATCACCGAAAAACATTTTGTCTGTGTTTCAGGGTCGCGCAGGCACCGGACCGCAAGAGGATCTCGGCCCAGGGTAAGAAGTATCCTCGGCCGTCGAGTGGGTGGTCATCTGAGTGCCGTCCATGAGACGGACGAACGGCCCAAGGTCCCGACGAAGAGGCTGATGGGGCGCTTCCGGCCTCGACTACTCGGACTCCCACTTACGCAGCCGTCTCACACGCGCCCGATCGGCCGGCGGTGAGCCTGCGGTTGACTTCAACCACGACGAGTCATGTGATTGTCTTTTTTTGTTGTTGTTCTGTCACTCTTAATTGGCCGACATTCTTGCGCTGCAAGTCGTGAAGGGAGAAAACTCCCTTCATGACTTGCAGCGTAAGAATCACCCAAGTGAAAAATGCACAACTGATGGGACTCTTTGACGATATTTGTGTTTTTGTGGATGGAGGTAAGATGTGGCCGAACCGAATTTGGGGTCTAAAATGTCAATCGTTGCCTCGGGGTCGGACTTGTCTCTCGCTGACTTTTTTGAAAAATAAATGTTTTAAAAAATGTACACGAAAACGATGTGTGAATGCTAAACGAAGGAAGACTAGTTTTAAAACAAACGATTTGGATAAAACGGAGAAGGCGCTGTCATGTAATTGCGCTTTAACTACGAAACGGGAGCACAGACGGCCAGACGCCGAGCATGCACTTGCGCACGTGTCGCACCAAATTGCAGACAACGAAAATTGAAACATTGATGTTAAATTTGGTTGAAACAAAACTATAGAAATAATTTCATCTCTTTGAATTATTCTATTTACAGCCTAGTGGGCTGCAGGATTTCGCTGCGTAATTAAATAAAATTTGAAATTTCGGGCTCGGGCCTGCAAATAAGGTTCATTGCTCGGACTCCATTTTATTTTTTTAAAGGACACATCTTACCTCTACTCGTGTATGCAATTCACTTTTCTTTTCTGCAGGCTAAGCTTTGTGTTTGGCTTTTATTTTTTATATATTTTTTTGAAGCCAGCGTGACCCCTGTGCCCTTCCCGGCCAGCGCCGTCCAGAGCGGGGTCTGGAGAAATCAATTCCACGTGTGCAAGAAAAAAAGTTTTCATCTC
>CAAKHF010011232.1:3469-26686 GCA_901007745.1 Hippocampus kuda
CCACACGTGAGCTGGCCATGCAGATCAACGAAGTGATCGGACGCTTCCTCCAGAAGTTTCCGCAGTTCACGTAAGTAGAGCCATGAGCCAGATGAAACGGGCCAATGGTAGCAAAGCAAGTCTTTTTAACAAGGGTTCCATTCTTGTTTGTTTCTAGGCAGATGTTGATGATTGGGGGCAACAACCCGATGGAGGATGTTGAAAAGTTCAAGGAACGCGGGTAAAGGCAGATGCTCTACCGAAAGTGTAGCAGAAGTAGGATGGGGTTGGTGCTGAACCGTTCTAAAAAAAAAAAAAAATGCCCCCACCCCACCGCCCTCCAACAAAGTAGTCTCCAGTAGTATCCATGGACAACTCCAAAGCAGGGAATGGTTGTCGTGTTGCAGGGCTCACATCGTGGTCGCTACGCCTGGTCGCCTGGAGGACATGTTCCGCAGGAAGGGGGACGGTGTGGACCTGGCCGGCTCAGTCAAGAGTCTGGATGTGCTGGTTCTGGACGAGGCCGACAGACTTCTGGACATGGGCTTTGAGAACAGGTAGGGGCCCAGTTTCCACTCACTTGATTGGAGAGAACGCAAATATCTCAGACAACAGGTTAGGCTGCTTTGAGCGATGGCTTGAATTTGCCCGGTGACCAAGCTCTAAACTAATTTATGTCAAATCAAGATGATAATTTCTGATTTCACTCATTGGGCTATGGCCATTAAAGGCACTTGAAAACAACACATCTAGTTTTTGGTTTGACTTGGCTTTCCTAATATGCAGTAATTGGTAACTTTTTTTAAAACCAGTGGTGTCGTGATGAGTGAATTTCCATGCTAGCATCTTAGAGCCAAGGAACAATGTTGAAAACAGTTGAGGAGCTCAATTTAGACAAAAGTAGTGATTTAGCACAGTCTTGTGGCGAAGGAATTAGATAAATTGATTGGAAGACTTAATTGGCCAGGCCACAGCCAGGTCTAATGTAAAATACTCGCAATTATGGATTGATTTATTTTTTATTATTAAAAAAGTTATTGATTCATCTGTCAAATATTTTGTCGATTAATCATTAAATTGGGGGGGGGTCCATTCCTTGATGTCACATTAACAGTGCAGATAATGCACTAGAGTTATGATTCGATACCCGTTTTCTTTTTCACACCGCTAAAGCACAAACACTAACAACGGTGTTTTGTCGGCAGTCTGAACGCCATCTTGAGCTTCCTGCCCAAGCAGCGTCGCACAGGCTTGTTCTCGGCCACGCAGACGCAGGAACTGGAGAAGCTAGTCCGAGCCGGACTCAGGAACCCGGTCCGCATCGTCGTCAAGGAGAAGGGCACCGCCGACAGCGTCACCTTCAGGACACCCGCCAGGCTGTGCAATTACTACACGGTCAGTCAGTCAATCAGTCATCCACACGCCTGCGTCGGATGCTCACGGTTTTTCTGCTTCAGGTGTGTCGTGCAGAGGACAAGTTCAACCAGCTTGTGGCGTTTCTACGGCAACACAAACATCAGAAGCAGCTCGTCTTCTTCAGGTGCCACATTGTCGTCATCACACGGCGGATGCCACGCCATGTCACATGATTCTTTTGTTTTTTTTCTCCATCTTCACGCTCTTCCTCATCTTGCTACGCCTCTTCTTTTTTCTTCTTCCTCTACCTCCACTTAATCTTCACCCCTCCTTTTTTTCTCTCTCTTCCTCCAATCTCTCCTCTTCTTTCCTCCTCATGCTGTTGGTCCACCACTTCTTCCTCATCCATGTCTTCTTCATCCTCGTCTCTCTTCTCCTCAGCACGTGTGCCTGCGTGGAGTACTTTGGCCGTGCTTTGGAAACTCTGGTGAAGAAGGTCCCCGTCCACTGCATCCACGGCAAGATGAAACACAAGCGCAACAAAATCTTTGCTGACTTTCGAGCCCTCAAAAGGTGAGCGACCGTTCGCTCGCGCGTCCGCCGGTCCTAGCCCCCGCCTCATGCTTGCCGTGGGACCCTTGCAGCGGCATCCTGGTGTGCACGGACGTCATGGCGCGTGGCATCGACATACCCGACGTCCACTGGGTGCTGCAATACGACCCCCCCAGCAGTGCCAAGTGAGTCGAGCTCCTTAGCGTAGCGAGCCCCAACAGCTGTACCACGTGAACACTTTGTGGCCACGAGCAAGTCAGCGTAATGAGTGCACCTCCTTCCCAGCGCTTTCGTGCACCGCTGCGGTCGCACGGCGCGCATTGGTAACCATGGCAACGCCTTGGTCTTTCTGCTGCCAATGGAGGAGTCCTACGTCAACTTCCTGTCCATCAACCAGAAGGTGAGAATTTTTTTTGTAACATAAATTAACATATTTGGTAAAAACAAACAAAAGTAACGTGAATATATATAATGTAAAGAATTAAACAGTATTCATTATAGCTTAATGGGAAATGTGTGCACCTTAGCCACCAGGGGGCAGTATAATAGACACGTTATTGTACACAGATTTGATGATGAAACTATAGATATGGTATTTTCACAGCCATACAGCAAAGTGAGCGGCACATCTCCCATGTTGGTGATGCAGTGGGGCCGGATGTGTTTGTCAGCAATTTTTTTGTTGTATTTCAAAATGCAAAGTATGCTTGTCCCTTATTCCCTTGTCTAGTGTCCACTGCGGAAAATGCCGGCTGTGAACGACGTGGTGGACGTGTTGCCCAAAGTGAAGGCGCTGGCGCAGGCGGACCGTGCCGTCTTCGAAAAGGGCATGAAGGCCTTCGTGTCGTACGTGCAGGCCTACGCCAAGCATGAATGCAGCCTCATCTTCAGGGTCAAAGGTCAAATCTTCAACAATCAGCATTCAAAAGTAATTATTCCCTTCATGTTTTGTTTTTTTAACTCTCTCCTCCTCCCTGTAGATTTGGACTTTTCCTCTGTGGCCCGCGGCTTTGCGCTCCTTCGTCTGCCCAAGATGCCGGAGCTGCGCGGGAAAAGCTTCCCCGACTTCCAGCCGGTGGCGTTTGACACGGACACCATTCGTTTCAAAGACAAACAGCGTGAGAAACTACGGCAGAAGATGCTGGCGGAGCTCAAGTTGAGGCAGCAGGATGACGACAAGACGAGGACCAAGAAAGCCGTCGGGAACCATGCCTGGTCCAAACAGAAGGCCAAGAAGAACAGACGCAAGAAGAACGCCGCCAAGAGGAAACGGGCGCAGGTAACACAACCTCTTGGAAATTTCACTAAGATTATTAGCAGAGGTGCAACAATTACCCGATTATCAAATTCATACATCATCATTTTTGATAAATCTAAATCTAAATTTATACACAGATCTAAATTTGTTCAAATCCTCGAAATATTACTTAGAGAATTTAATTTAATTTAAATTTCTCCTCAGTGCTCCGACGACGAGGACCAAGACATTGAGGAGCTCATGAAGGATACTCGTCTGCTCAAGAAACTGAAGAAAGGGCAAATTTGCGAGGGGGACTTTGAGCGACAGATCACCGGTGGGGCGAATCATTAAAGACACTTTCAAATGTATTTTATTTTCTTTTTATTGATGTTTCATAAATAGAGCTTGATGAGCTCGTCACTAACAGCCGACGGCGTGAGGACGCCCAGGTCGGTGAAGAGCAGCGTAATGAGCGAGGGCGGCGTGTAGTCCACCAGGGGGTGCTCCTCCAACAGGTTGGATCTACTCTTCAACGTGTCAGCCTTGTACTGACACACACACACACACACACACATACACACACACACACGTCTCAAATGAAGCTCAACTCATTTCATCCTAGTTCCTTGGTACCCAGATGCTGCACAATGCCTATAAAGAACTACTTTTGTCTAAATAAAGGTCCTCAAATTACTTCAACACAGTTCGTTGGGACCAAAATGCTCTGCGATAGTAGGATGGTACTGCTTTGTCTAAATAAAGATCCTCATCTCGCTTCAAGATAGTTCCTTGGCACCAGGGTACTGCAAAATGAGCTCTTGGGCATTCACATGTACAGATGTGAAAGTCAGTTCATCTCACCTTGAACTGGTCGGGCACGTCCTGCTGGTTGAGCGGGTAGAGGCGCACAAACTTGAAGCTCTCGGCCACCACGTAGAACGCTTTGTTGTGGGCTTTGGCGCACGCCGCCATCTGGTAGGTGCCGATCTGCAGGGAAGAGGCACACCAGAGGTGAGATGGACGAATGACGAAAGAAGCAAAAGGCGCGAAGGGCAAGGTGACAAACCTTGTTGATGATGCCGCCGCTCTCCACCACACCTTCGGCGCCCACGATGACCTGATCCACCTTCTCCAAGATGTACCTGACGCGTGAAAATATGAGGCATTTCCCCGGGGGAAAGCTTTCATGTCCAACTATCTGATTTTTGTAACAAAATGTAGTTATTTTCAGCCAAATGATGTCATTTGTGTGCCAAAACAACATTTTGTCGTCAATGTTTAATACAAATATTTTGTCAATATTTCATATAAATGGGAATGTTCTGTACCACTTTTTTTTTTAAGACTTATACAGTACAAGTACTCGCTCTTTGACTACTCACCAATACCTGTGGTACTTTTGCTACATAAAACAAAATCATTTTTTGTATCGGTGGCTGGTATCCGCAGTCTCAAATGACAAATGCTTCCTCACCCCACGGCGGCGTCCAGTATGATCGTGACAGGAACGTTGAGTTTTCTGAGGTGTTCCGCCATCCGTCGCCTTTTTTTTTTGGACAACAATGACAGGTGAGACGAAAAAGTGACACGAGGTACGACAGTGGCGGTGGTGGCGACTCACCCAGCGCCGTCGGGCTGCGACTCTGTGACAAAGACAGAGAAGCGTTTCTTCTCTGCCGCCGCCTTCTCCAGGACCTTGAGGACCACCCGCGAGTACGAGTGTGTCAGGATTTTCTGTCGCACAATGCACAGGTGGGGAGTAAGTCACACAACCTAGATGACGGGCAGAATCCCTGAATGTCCAAACTAGTACCGCAATAATTAATTCATGACTAATCGGTTGCCAAATTAATAACTTTTGATAACTGATTAATCCGGTGGTTATTCACATTTTTACATCCGGCACCAGCATAATCACCAACATTAGACGTCAGTAATGTAGCAGGCCTAAGTGATCAAAAACGAGATTTACATGCAAGTTTGAACATTAATATGACATTTAAAAATAGGTAATTTTTTAAATTCATAAATTACTATTCATATATTACATTCAATCAATCAATTTCACCCATTATTAAAAAAAAAATCTGAGCAGCTTTTATTTTAGTCCCATGAGGTGCAAGTACCCAACATGGCCAGGGCTGCAAGTGCGCTTTAAAGCTAGCTTTTTTTTTTGGGAGGGGTGGGGGGGGGGGGGGGGTGAGACTTACGGCTCCATCCTTGATGAAGGTGTGACACAGCTTGGCCACTTTGCCCCTGGACATGGAGATCTTGTCCACAAACAGCTGCCCACGCTCCTCCATCACTTTCTTGCAGCGTGACAATTCCTGCCGGCCATCACCGTGGTGACAAGAAAATAACTACATGAGATGCTGCCACATTACTGTGGTGACCACAGACTTACAGCCGTTCCTGTTCCCCCCCCCAGTTCAGCCGTGTACAATCAAGTGGTGGTATGATAAGTTTTTGGACCGGAGTGAAAGCAAACTACAGTCGATCTATCTATCTCTGTAGAGTGCAATGGTGTCTTTAAAGCAATATTATACAAAGTGCATCTGCCAGTTGATTTGAGCAGGTTGGCGGCCGTCCCACCTGGTGTTCGAGCGACGTGAGGCTGATAAAGCGTAGAAAGAGCTCGCCGCCTGATGATACGGCCACAGACGAGTCCACGCTGGTCAGGCGGTCGGTGGCCCACGTCAGGTTCTCCCTCAGGCCCAGGAGAGTCTCACCTGAATATCACAAGGCCATCGATAATCACAGCAGCAGCACCACGAGTGCACAGACACACATGCAGGCGAAGTTGCGTCACCTTCATCTCGCTTGAGAAATTCGAGCAGCGTGCGGATGGCAGCTACCGCCGAAGCCACGTCCGGGTCCTGCTTCAGCTGGCCGCGGAAGTATTCCAACAGCTCTGCGCCACAAACGCACACCATGAATAGGAAAAACACGAGGCAACAGTCAACACAAACAAACAGGAAACTCATTTGTCTGCACACCTGGGGCACTTCTAGGATGAGAAGTAAAACGACACAAAATCTGATGGCAAATGATAAAATGATCGCAAAAATGCACAAAAATCACCAGTAAATACACGATATAACAGCACATTTACTGAAAAACTAATACGGAGACAGCATACACACAAATGCACAATACAAAGCGTGGGCACAAACTCAACATGACAGACAGAAAATAACAGTATAGAACAAACACACATAAATAACAGCAGACACACGATACCCCCAGTCTCCCTCTCATTTCTTGTCTTACCTTCTTCATTCATGCTGGCACGCTTCCGTTTTCAGGTGCCAAGTTTCTCGTCGTTTGGTTTTTAACTTCGACTGTCGTGCAAACTTCTTCAGGTCAAACCAGAAAAGCGGACACTAAATATTTTCTGCATGTGTTCAAGAAACTGACACGCTTTGTTTGGGAAACTTATGGTTGTCAGTTCAGACAGCTGGAGCAGTTTTCTGCGAGTAGACGCGTCGCGCAGAGATGACGTCAGTCATCCGGCTTCTTCCTTGAGCAGCAGTTGATTCAAAACAAGTTTTGTGAGAATGCTTGGAATTACCGCCACCTCTTGGACAGGAAAGGTTTCGTAATTTAAGAAGAAAATTGATCTTTTAGGAACAGTAAGTTTTAATTTGAATTTCTAAATGAAAATTCACCTGAATCATCATCTCTCTCAGTGGAATGAATTAGTATGTTGTACTATGAAATATATTTTGGCCTCCCCCAAAACTCAACAAATTGTAATGGGAGCGCTGTCAGCCGCAAACATTTTTTGACATATGAAACAACAGATGTATATATAAATATAATATGTAGTTTACCTGTAAAACTGTTGCCTAATGTGTTGAGTGTATGCCATAATACAG
The DNA here is from genome assembly GCA_901007745.1 of Hippocampus kuda. Taxonomy (NCBI): domain Eukaryota; kingdom Metazoa; phylum Chordata; class Actinopteri; order Syngnathiformes; family Syngnathidae; genus Hippocampus; species Hippocampus kuda. The sequence goes on from CAAKHF010011232.1 coordinate 10,475, forward strand.
TGCTAGTTTCTCAAGCTTGCACTGAAGTCAAAACAAAGAAAAAAATCATTTGAATGATGACTCGTTTAAAAAAAGTGTGGCTCACTTGAATCTCAAGGGACCACAGGCTTACAATACACACTAAGTGCATTTGAAAGTAAGGTCAGACGGCGAGATCTTCCTTATTTCCCTATAGTTGTCATGAGATTTTAGGCAGTGTGCACTGATTTTTCCAAGATATGCGGCATGGCTCAACATAGGGTGGGAAAGATGAAAATAAGTACAGTAATATTATTGGAAGGAAAAAAACAATAGACCAATCCGTTAAGACGTCAACATTTAATTTAATCATTTACAATACGTGAGAGTGACAATAAAGGCAGAACATATGACAGGAATTGGGAGAATGAAATGCCAGGGGTCCACTGCATCACCTTCGCAGGGTCTGGTCAAACTTTGGAGTCAGTTTGAAGCACATTGAGTCCGTCTTTGCTGTTGTTTGTTTCGGTGGGTGAATGAGTGAGTGGAGTCCAAACAGGCAGGATGATTGATGACAAGCTTCAACTTGAGCCAGTGGAAACGGGCGTCCCCATTATTCTTCCTTGGTCTCGTAGTTATGTTTGATGTGCTTCCATAATTTCTAACAAAAAACACAAGATCAGTTTAATGATGAAAAAATAATACACAATTTGATGACTCTAAGTAGGTTCAAATTAGCGGTAGCGGCCAAGTTAGCTTAGCTAGTACCTAGAAGTACTTCGCCCTCTGCCTATGCAAGGTCAGGATAGAAGCAGAATTTCCGCATCAATAAAGTGTCTTACCCCGCGATTCATTTGCTCAAAGATCGCGTCGCCACCTTGGTCGAATATTCGCTCGAAAAAGACAGCCCCGACCATGATGGTTATGGCGAAAGTGGACGTTCTCCTGAAGAGCAGATTGTACACGGACTTTGCAAGCGCCATGTCGAGAATGGAGTTGGTGCGTATGCGCATGCGCGGTGACTCACTACCGCCTCCGTCATCGAGAGGGCCCTCGTGGGTGAAGCCAGAAGGCAGCCCAAATCTCAATTTAGTAATTCCATTAAAATGTATTTAAATTTCGAGATCCAGTACAGTATTAAACAAAATTTAATCGAACCAGTTAGGAAATTGCACGTTTCTTGGAAAGTGAAATATTGTAACCAAGGTTACAACATTTAAAGGGACATCGACTGAAAAAACAAAAGAGTTTACAGGCATTATGTGTTCCTGTTTGAAGATATGCTACACTATTTGATAGAAATGTTCATCATGATCATTTTTTTTAAATTTTAAGATAGAAAAGTATTTTCTCAAAGTGAAGATGTGTCACATGCTTCTCCTCGCGGCAGTGTTTTGAGGGAGTAAAGCACACTGAGCATAGAAACACATTTCAAAGAGCGCCTCCAACGCCACAACACAATGGGCAACCTGTTCTAATCTACAGTAGTCTATGTTTGCCTCTCTCGAAACCTGTCATGTGACACCCGCTGCATACTTCCGGTACTGAATGTTAAAAAAAAGTTGGAGGAAAATCTCAACAGAAGTTTGCCCGCGTCTTATTAAAGTTCTGTGACGGGTGCCACGCCGACAAACACGACACTTTAGTGGGCCTTCGGCGGGGAAAGTGGGAGTTTATTTTTTTATTTTAATTCAAAGTTTTGTGGGATAGGGAGTGGACAAAGTTTGGAAGATGTCGACGACAGCGTTGTACAACGACCAAGGTGGAGGAGCGGAGACTGCGGTGGAGGCTGGCCAGGAGAACACGGCCGGGGCCGGGGCCGCCTTCGGACTCTTCAGCGCTGACTTTAAAAAGTGAGGCCACTTTATTCTTATTGTTTCATGACTACTTTGACGAATGCTAAGCTACGTATGCCACGTTGACGTGTCCTCAGCGGAGGCGAACTGTGGTAGCTAGCTACAATGATGGCCAGTGACAGTTAGCCACTAAATTTGGGTCAAAATGTCAGATTTAGCCACCCCCCGTTTCTCGCGGGGGCTGCGGTCCGCTCCCGCCTGTAATCAGCGATATACAGCACTTTTAAGCGTGCCTATTTAAATTGTAACCGTGAGCAGATTTAAACTTTTCAAAACACACTTTTTGAAATAATACATACGGGTTCCAGTGGATCCTTAAAAAGCACGATAAGGCATTGAATCATGAATCTAAAAACGAGGCCTCAATTGCCATTAGAATGTCTGAAGTTCATCTTTCAAAGTCGTCAAAAAATGTGTTCACACGTGCTAGGTAGGATTTTCTGACTGTGAACTTGTATTGAGGTGATTTACCTTCTTAATTAAAAATGATTCACAGACTGACTTGTCATCACGCTGTTCCAACAGTGGCACCAACAAAACGTGACATGGTTTAGACGAGACACTTTAAGGGAAATTTTATTGAGCCAGATCATTGGAATGGACACTGGTATTAAAAAGAACATTGGCCCTACTTGTTTCGTCATGGAAAGTCTTGCTTTGGCTTAATAAAGGTTGAGAAACACCTGAATGTTGAGAACATTAAAGATTTCGGGCGTCATGTCAGCCGGTTTCCAGCAGAGGGTAATGGTCTATTACAAAGATTTCAGCAGTCCACATTGCAGCAGCTTCTCGGGTCTTGTGTTTAGCTCGGGTTGGGTGGCAGTGAGGAATGTCACACTTTGTTGTATACATTGGTGCCTCCAACTCGGAAGTATGTGTCACATTTTCACTTGTTTTACAATATTTTTTTTGATCATTTAATCATTTTTTTAGGTTGTTTTTCCAGATACACTTAAGAAAGCATTTTTTTTTTTTTTTGAAGATGAGAAAAATGAACAAAATATTTTAGGCAAGATTTTGGGATAGGAAAACCGATCCCGGATGTTTTTTGTATATCGATGGGAACCACAAGGCAAATATTTTTGGATGTTAACTGCAATTGTGAAATGACAGAGACCAAACAATTTCTATGGCTTCTGGGTATCAGAATTAAAATGTCAGGAGCCATTTTTTGGGGATGTTGTTCCAGATACCAAAAATGCTAAAACAAATGAATGAATGATGTTTTTCACATATCTGAAACTTAAACGAGTGAACCCAATGAGATGTTTATGGCCATAAGGCATTGATTCAGGAGGCAAAGTCAAGGAGATCACATGCTCCCGGCTGTTCCCTGACATTCTTCATGTTATCCGTCACGTCAAGCAACACACTGCTAGGTGACTAAAAAAGTTGACCACCGTCCAGAGTAGTTAAGCCGGGGAATGAACATGGTGACGGCAGGTGACTAGGGGAGGATGGTCCTGGAAAAACGTGTCGTCTGTTAGCAGAAGAATGACACGCTGTTAGCGAGCTGACTCAGTCTTGCGACTTAATTTGCCAAAGTCAAGAGGAAGAAGGCAAGCGGCGAGTGTGCAAACAAAGCCGACCGGTTGCCCCAGAGAGCAGCGGCGAGGAGAGTGTCGTCTCACTATGGACGCACGCTTGTTGACTTTCCGCTCGGAGGCAGCCGTGGCCGTCAGGTCGGCCATGGTGTCGGCTGAGCACCTGCAGCTGTCCTTGAAGTCCGAGCTGAGCCAGGAAGAACGCACCCTGACGCTTTCAGCCAACAAGTCGCTTAGAGACGGGTATGATGGCACGGATGAGATCTGAGGACCTTGACTTGTCCAGTCTGGCGTTTAATTTTCATTTTTCGTGTATGGTAGAGTGTCACCAAAGCTGTTGTTGGTTTTTGGATTGCTGAAATACCAAGGCATTAATTTTGGGGTGTTTTGGGGCGAACTAAAATTCTTGATGTTTGCTGACATCAAATTCTTAACAAGTAAAAAAAAAATCATTCAAATTATGGAAAATATTTCAAAAAGTTGTCGTGTTTTACAGTTTACTAAAATATGGAATCAATTGTTGTTTTGTGTATGTTTGTCAGCCATCCAAAACCCAAAGATTTGAAAACCGAGACACTAAAGTAACTGTACATATATATATATTTTTTCTCACATTGCTGAAATGTGAAGAAAATAATTTGGGATATTCTTCAGATATCTGAAACACGATGAAAATTTTTAAAAATGCTTTTGCAGAACTGAAATACTAAGATTCATGATGTTTGTTGCTGTTGGGATACCTGAAACATTTTTTAAAAATGTAGTTTTTTTTTTAGTTGTATGAAACCCAAACAACATTTTAAAATCCCATTTATGAAACCTGTGATTGCTGAATTTTTCGGATTTGGTATTTGGACATTGTGTTGGGAATGTTGAGCACAACAAATGTCTGTGTACTGGTACACAATGCGACTGCAGTTTTTGCATTAGCTCAAGAATGAGCTGCTCCAGCAAGTGAGTGATTAATTCCACTTGTTTTTTTTTTTCTTTCCCAAATTGGCCTGTTGACACAATCATCGCCCTTGTGGACCTTTCACACGCGACCTGAATGTCTTTAACAAGCCAAAGTGCCGTTGTTATCACAATTCGTCTTACTTTGTGCCCTTCAGGAATGAAGACCTAAAAGAAATGCTGGAGAGCAACAAGGAGTCGCTCAAACTGGAGGCCATGAAGAGAGTCGTCGGGGTGAGTGTGCAGTGTCCCTGGCTTCCATACAGATGTTATTCATTTGAAAGCATCTTGTGAACACAACTGTATGGTTTTTTTTTTCTCCACAGCTGATTGCCAAAGGAAAAAATGCGTCTGAGCTGTTTCCCGCCGTGGTGAAGAACGTGGCGAGTAAGAATATCGAGGTATGACTCTATCGTCTGTTTCCATGTCTGCGCCAAAAAGAAAAAGGTTGCTTCACAAAGTAGGCTGCTACTTCTGAAGTCTTCTGTCAGACCTTCACCTTGAGGGAGTTCACTCGGCAACTTGATCGTTTTTCCTCCTGCGCCAGCACCTTCAACATTGTCAGTTCGAGACATGGAGAAAAAAAGTCTTGTTCTCAAGTCGGTTTTGTTTGTGTCATTTGCCAGCTGAAGAAGCTGGTCTACGTGTATTTGGTGAGATACGCGGAAGAGCAGCAGGACCTCGCCTTGCTTTCCATCAGCACCTTCCAGCGAGCCCTCAAGGTAACGCCTTTCAGCATTCGCTCTTTCTGTAACACCCTTAATTGCCACAAGATGGCATCAACGCCATAGCCAATAGGAAAGTAGTATCGTGTTTCCAGTAGAAAAAAAAAAAGACAACTTACAATCAAACGCACACACATTTTGTAACAGGACCCAAACCAACTGATCCGGGCCAGCGCGCTGAGAGTTTTGTCCAGCATCCGCGTCCCCATCATCGTCCCCATCATGATGCTGGCCATTAAGGAGGCGGCGGCCGACCTGTCGCCTTATGTCAGGAAGACGTCTGCCCACGCCATCCAGAAGCTTTACAGGTACCTGCACGCAACCGTACGTTCACACTTTTAATGCGACTATCTCGTTGATGTTGGGCCTAATCTTCGCATCTCCAAAGCAGTGTCATGAGTCTGTGCGGAACTTTAGTTTGAGGCTTCCTTTTGCACCGAAGCGTGATAAAGATCCATATTGAACACAACAGGATGACTCAAATGTATCCCAATTCAGTTTTCCCTCGTTATTAGTTAAAAAAAAAAAGACAGTCTTTTTGTCTTGAGGCGGTTTGATGTTGCATGGCTCCCATAAAGTGATGGACCAGGCGGAGTTTAAGACACACTTTAGACAGTTGAGCATTCAACCATATTTGGATAGAAAAGCGTGATGTGCATATCTTCCACAGAAAAAAACATTGTTGGGGCACGATACTATTTTTGATTTTTTTTTTTTTTTAATACCTTTTCCACATTTTTGCTCCTCAGCCTCGATCCCGAGCAGAAGGAGCATCTGATTGAAGTGATCGAGAAGCTCCTGAAGGACAAAAGCACGGTGAGTGCGGCCACCAGAGGGCAACCCAGTTAAGTGATTGCCCCCCCTGGCCCTTTTGTATCCCTGTGCCACAGTTTGTTCTGGCAATGCCTCACTTTTTATTTATTTATTTTTTTTGCGGCCACTTAAATCCACACGTCCTCATGTGCTCCTGCTTAAGCTTTCGTTGAGCTTTACACTTGTGTCACCCCATTTTACATTCATCACGCTCTGACGTCTTAAAAAAAAAAAATCATAATTATTGGAGCTGGTCTCAATGAATGAATGCTTAATTTGTTTGCTTCACTACACTCATGCTCAGAGTTCGGTGATTACGTATTCATAGCATACACTTGTAATTGTACAAACAAATAAAGCGGCTTGGGCCAACTGCTGATGTGGGACGGCAAGCTTGGGAGCAGATATATAGCATATTTAGCTGCAGCCCATTAACGAAGACAGATGACTTCTCTGCGCACACGTGAGGCTTGGGAATTGAGCGGGGGGTGACGGGGGGGGAGACACACCATCATCACACAAGTACTAGCTGCTGCTGATTAATGGCGAAACCCCCTCCTGAATATTTAATAGACATCACAAGTGCGTTTTTATGCCTGCGTATGGTTTTAGAAGTGGCATGACATGATGAGACAGTCCACTCGGCATGCTGTTCTTTTACAAACAGAGCACGCAACAGTACTCGCAGGCAAGCAAATATTGTGAGTGGAATGGTGTCGACTACCGGAGTTTAGTTGAGGACATTCTCTGCCTCTTCTTGCTTTTAATTTTGCTGCATCTCTTCCTGCTAAGCTCAGGGCTGGCGTGTCGTGGCGCAATGTGGTACTACACTGACATTGTGCAGTTTCAAATTGGGACTTGCCCTAAAAAAAGAAAAAAAACCCAGAAATGCTGTAAATGCTTCTAATTGACATTAGCGGATCGTTCACTTTTATCTGTTTATCAGAAACGTCTGGAAATGGTCGTAATTTTAAATGTAAAGGCTCCACATTTCCTAGCCCATCCACCCACCATTCCCCATCGCCTTTTGTTGTTATTGCAGTTTATTTCCTTCTCAAGAAGTTGAAGCTCTGCGTTGTCTGTGATGAGTTCATTTATAAAAACAACAAGAACAAAAAAAAAAAAAAAAACAAGCCTGTGGCCGCGGTTAGGAACGCTATCAGGTGATCGCCAGGAAACCTGAAGTTGCTGTTGCATCCTGACATTTACATTTCCAAATGTGCCCGCTTGTTTCGGTGGCTGTGACACACATTGGTAAGGGAGCACGGGTGTGGGCGTGGGGGTTTTGCGGCTTTTTTAAAGACAAAACGGGACAGCGTGATGGGAGCGTCGACGGTGGAGTTCGTGCAGCTGTTTTAGCGTGATGGATCTATTATGTCGCCCATTACAAGATTAAATGATGGATCCCTCCCCACGTTCACCTTCCCAGCCCGCCACCAAATTGAAACCTGGGAAGGAAAGAAGGTGAGGGTTCCCTATGATTAGGGACGAGGTGGGACGGCCATTAATTTAAGAAGGAAGGGATGGATCATCCGACGCCACGATGTACTTATCCATCAAAAAAAAAAAAAAAAGGGGAGGGGGCAGTGTTGTCTTTACGTCACCCTAATTAGAATTCATCGCAAACACAGACTCAAGGACGCACTCCTGCCCCTCATAATTTTTGAGGAAATTTATTGTTAATAGAAGAGCCATTTGCTTAGTGTGGTTTTTTTTTTTCTTTCCCCTTCTCATTACCACCTTATCAACCACACTGACCGTTCTTGACGGCGTGGGAAGTTTACCTTTGAGGTTGGAAGTTGGTACACACTCAACTGATTGACAGCCAATCGCTGGGCACACAGACAAACAACCATTCACACTCACACTTATAGGGACAATTAAGAGTGATTTGTCAACCTAGCATGCATCATGTTTTTGGAATGTGGGTGGAAACCGGTGTACCCGGAGAAAACTCACACAGCACGGGGAAAACATGCAAACGCCACACAGGAGGGCCAGAGCCCGGAATTGAACGCCGGCTGGATCTCTGAAATGTGAGGCAGACGTGCTAACAGGTGCCGCTCCGTTTGATATTATTCTTTAAAAAAAAATAAAAAGAAGGGGAAAAAAAACCAATCAGCTGCCATCTGTAGAAAACAAATAGAGAAACAAGCTAGACCAACAAATGGAGCCAAACAAACTAAATTATAGAGTTGTTCTGCTTCCCGGGGAATTGCACATAAATTGCTTTGATTTGTAGGAAAGGTATAATTGATGGATTTTCTTCTCACACTTGTGAAAATGACTCAATTTGAACTTTGAAACGCTAACATTTTTTTCCCCCCGCAATGATCAACGCTGGTTGCAATCAAAGTTGAAAATACTTTATTTTATTCTTTTTTGCCGCTCCTTTTTAGCCTTGCAGGCGTAATGAGGTCAGATTTGTTAACAATTGTTTCTAGTTCCCCTGAGTGGCTCGACACACTTTGTTGATTTTGTCTAATTGTGGGCTTTTTTTTCTTGGTCCTGGCCAGCTTGTGGCGGGTAGCGTGGTGATGGCCTTCGAGGAGGTGTGCCCGGATCGCATCGACCTGATCCACAAGAACTACCGCAAGCTGTGCAACCTGCTGGTGGATGTGGAGGAGTGGGGCCAAGTGGTCATCATCTCCATGCTGACGCGTTACGCCCGCACGCAGTTCATCAGCCCCTGGAAGGAGGTGACTGGCTACACACCATCTGCACCACGACGTTATTTTCAGAGATTCAGTCAATTCATCCACAGCGCTGTATATTAAAAGTGTGAGAAAATATTTTCTTATTGAGAAAAGTGCAACAACAACCAAATGTTTTCTTTTTGGGGAAGTGCACCATTAATAATAGATTGACGTTTGGGGGTTGAGGGATCCGAATAAATCATTTTAGGAAAGTGCATTAGCAATAGTTTGTTTTTGATTTTTATTTATTTATTTTTTTAAGTGCAGCATTAATTATTGTCTGTTTAGAAAAGTGCATAGTTTGTTTTTGTGGGGGAGTGAAACATAGCAGTCTTCTTTTTTGGAAAGTGCAATACTGTATATTGTCTTCATTTTGGGAACGAGCCACATCACGAGTTCGGATTGTTTTTACAGTGGTGCGCCATCTTTTAAGAGAGTGCAGCAGAGATCATTTCTTTTTTTTGTTCTTTGGAAAGTGCAGCATCAATAGTTTTTTGTTGTTGTTTTCCGGAGAGTGGAATGTTCATTGTCTTCTTTTCTGGAAAGTGCTACATCACCACTCTGTTTTTGGGAAGTGCAACAAAACAAACAATAGATTTTTGGGGGAAGGTGCCACATCCGGAGTTTCTATTCTTTTTGGGGAAGAGCTACGTCAATTGTTTGTCGTTTTACAAAAGTGCAACACAGCATCAAAGGATAATCATGAGTCTTTCGTGAGACTGCCACATCAGATTAGTGTTTTATCAAGAGTTTCTTCTTTTTTGGAAGGTGCCAGGGGAAAAAAATTGTTTGGAAGCAGTTAAGTTTGACATACTGCCGAAAGCACTCTGCTCGCTATGGCATTCATCAGCCAGAGACTGAGATGCACTGTGTATGTTGATAAAAATTAGCGTGTGGCGAGGCCCTGAGGTAGTTCCACTTCCTTGTACTCTTACGTTCCTACCTTTGACATTGGAAATGTGTTTTATTGAACCAAGTTTGGACACCTTCGGAAATTCAGTTGCATTCTTTAAACAAAGGATTTTGTGTGTTTGACTTGTCACGGCGGCGCCCAGGGTGCCGTGTTTGTGGAAAACGACGACAAGACCTTCTACGACTCGGACTCTGAGGAGAAAAAAGACCCGGCGGAAGAAAAACCTTACATGATGGACCCTGACCACCGGCTGCTGCTCCGCAACACCAAGCCGCTGCTGCAGAGCCGCAACACGGCAGTGAGTTGGCAGCCCTTTTTTCGCCAAGCTGTTTCTTTGGCGCCTCCAGATAAAATGTACTGGTAGACAAAAACAAAACAGAAAATAATTCCGTGTTTGAACACCAGAACGTTCAACACAAGCAGATTATTTTATCTCAAAAGAAAGTCTGTAAGCTTATTGCTCACATAGCATAAAGACGGAAATTAGCAGAGAGGTTAAGAGTCAGTATAAACCTTCAACCAACTGCTACTTTACCACATGGAATACCAACACACACACATAGCATGCAACATTACTCATACATATATTCTTCTCTCTGCGTAGTGTGAAACAAAAACCACAAATGTTAGTTTAAAAAAATGTGTGCAAACAATTAACCTGTGACAAAAGTCACCCCACACGACTTGTGCTGCCAAATCCACGCATAGACGAACACACTTCTCAGCAATGATGTATTCCTGGGCTGCCATTTTGTCTAAACGCAAAGGCACATGGACAAACCGGTAGCTGTCACGAGATGGCCACACACGTCGAGCGCTTCTCCATCACGCGGCAGCCTCAAGGTCTCCTTGCCGCTTCCCAATGATTAAAAATGGGACAAGCACTGCGGTTTTCTTTTTTTTTAGTTTTTCTTCTCCGGTGCGGCGGTGAAAAAGCAGCCACGTTCTCCATCTTTGTTGATGCCTTTACACGCAAACCCACACACACACACAGTATGTGCACGTGTCCCATCAAGCACTGCAAACTTAGCATCAACACTTGTTTCAATGCAAATTCTCGTTTTGTTCCTTTTATTTCATTTTTTACAGTCAGTGCACATATATTTTCATGTGATCTCTATCCATATTGCTGTTGTTTAGGGGTGTATAGGTTTGCGAGAAAGCTTTTCTTTTTGAGAAACTGCATCAATAGTTTTTTTTATAAATGTAAATATATTTTTTGAGTTTTCTTTTTGGGAAAGTTAATCTATAGTTTTCTTTTTAGGAAAGCTCAACCTTTAGATTGTCTTTTTGTTGGGAATTTGCAACGTCAGTTGTTTTCTTTTTGAGAATGTGCAACATCAATAGTTTGTCATTAACAAACAAACAAAAACCCATTGCAGTGAAAATGCGAGCGACACGGGACTAAGTGTTTGCTGTGCTTTGAGGTGGTGATGGCAGTGGCTCAGCTTTACTGGCACCTGGCGCCCAAGCAGGAAGTCAACATGGTGACTAAGTCTCTGGTGCGCCTGCTGAGGAGCCACAGGTAAACATTTACCTCGATCGCCCTCGATCGCCGGTTATTGATCGCTGCTCCGTCGTGTGCCGCAGAGAGGTGCAGTACGTGGTTCTCCAGAACATCGCCACCATGTCAATTCAGAGGAAGGTAAGTGCCATTCAAACGCAAGGCCACTTTCGTCGTTTTGTTTTTTTTTCTACTGATTTTTCAATGCAAACAGGGGATGTTTGAGCCCTTCATGAAGAGCTTCTACGTCCGATCCACAGACACTACGCACATCAAAACACTGAAGGTATGATCCGCATCGGCAATATCTTTATGCAGTGAATGCCGTTGGATCTCAAACTATTGTTTTTGTAGCTGGAGATCCTGACCAACCTGGCGAATGAGGCCAACATCTCCACCATCCTGAGAGAGTTCCAGGTTTGCGCTTCTCATAGACGGTTTTTGGACGGGCGGCAGACCTTGACTTTGATTGTCTGAGCAGACGTACGTGAAGAGCCAGGACAAAGCCTTTGCGGCGGCCACCATCCAGGCCATCGGACGATGCGCCACCAACATCGCTGACGTGACCGACACCTGCCTCAACGGTCTGGTGCTGCTGCTGTCCAACAGAGATGGTAAAATGGCCACTGTTGTTCTTCCTCTCATCATTCTCCTCATTCTTACGCTTTCATTTCTTCGGCGGTTTTAATAGCAACTTGCAAATGTTTCTGATACATATGGGGGTCATACTGCAATTGCAGTTATAATTGACAAGTGTGAGGAATTGGTAAGAATCAATCATTCTGATTCCAATATCGATCATTATGAGAACCAGAGGTCACCGCCTTCAAATTTCTTTGACACGGGAGAAATCATGTTGTCATATTGCCTGCGGCGTTGTGTGCAGAGGGCGTGGTGGCCGAGAGCGTGGTGGTCATCCGGAAGTTGCTGTTGACCCAGCCCACCCAGCACAGCGAGATCATCAAGCATATGGCCAAGCTCTTTGACAAAATCACAGTAAGATGCCATGCGGATGTGATTTATTTAATCCATGTACAAAGAGACGTGCTGCTCGATCCTCCCGGCTGGTCTCCCGCAGGTGCCCATGGCTCGCGCCAGCATCCTGTGGCTCATGGGCGAGTACTGCGAACGCGTGCCCAAGATTGCGCCCGACGTCCTGCGCAAGATCGCCAAAACATTCACAACGGAGGAAGACATTGTCAAGCTGCAGGCCGTCAACCTGGCGGCCAAACTCTACCTCACCAACTCCAAGCAGGTATGAGGATGTCAAGCACAGAACAAAAGAATGTGTGCCTTTGTAAAAAAATAAAAAAAAATGGTGGTGGGTGGGGGGATTTCTTCTCTAGACCAAGCTGCTGACCCAATACATCCTCAACCTGGGCAAGTACGACCAGAACTACGATATCCGGGATCGCACCCGCTTTATACGACAGCTGATCGTGCCCAGCTGCAAGAGCGGCGCCCTCAACAAGTACGCCCGCCGCATCCTTTTGGCACCCAAGCCCGCCCCCATGCTCCAGTCGGCATTCAAAGGTACTTTGCACGAACGGGCACAATAGCCGTAGCCACTTGACCGAATCTGCGTGACGAGTGCTGACCGCCCATTTTACAATGATGATTTTGTCTGTTTTTCTTGCGCTGCCGCTTTTTCAGATCGAGATCGTTTCCAACTGGGCACGCTCTCTCACAGCCTCAACAGCAAAGCCACCGGATACCAGGAGCTGTCGGACTGGCCCGCAGTGGCACCTGACCAGTCCGTGAGAAACGTGGAGGTCATTGAGCCAGTAAGTTACTGGTCCCACAAATCCCACCCCCCCAAAAAAAAATTGATCTATATTTCTTTTATGTAGGAAAATTACCCATATGACAAAATTAAAGGAATAAATAAAAATATTTGGATGAACATTTAATTTTATTTTCTCTTCTAATTAAATAATATATTTCAAACTATTCGCATGTAGAAGAAAACTCTTTTGTATTTAAAATCGTACATTTACGTACATTAGAAATGATTCAATGTACATTTCTCAAGACACGCTAATTAAAAAATGTTTTTATTTGTTCACTGGTTTCAGTTTAATTTCACTTATAAAAATAAATACAAACTATTCCATATGACAATGAAAATATCCTCTGGCCTCATTTTTCAGTTTTGTTTTCACAGTACATGATAACCTGCTGACACACTTTGATCGCGAATAGTTAAAATCTGTGAATAATTGCTGCTCCTTGTAATTGCCATGTTAAAAATATTGTTGTAAATGCAAAATATCAACTCAATAACCAGAGATGGTTTCAAAAGACAGCCTTGATTTCTATCCTTTCCTTCACCATTACAACATGGGTTCCCCTCCCAAAAACGAAGGAAAATGTAAATTCACAAATGGCGAATCGTGAATGTGCAGGCTTCCCCCCCAAAAATTGTCTTCTGGATGGTGTCTTCTGGAGCACGACTCTGCGTCGAACTAATGGGGCCTGGATTACCTGTTCCGCCCCAAATCTTTTTCAATGTTCATAAGAATGTTAAATGGGATCATACGTTCTTCCTTCTGCAATGTTCAGGTGAAGGAATGGGTGCCGCTCGTCGGGAAGACCAAGTCGGCCCAATTGGATGACAAGTTCTACTCTGATGAGGACGAAGACAAAAAGGACGACGCCTCTGGCAGCAGCGACGATGACGGCAGCAGCAGCAGTAGCAGCAGCAGCAGCAGTGAAGGTTCGTGTCACAACTCCGTTTACTACAATACAAATTATGCGATCTACACTCTTGTTGTTCATAGCTGTTAATTAAAAATTTGCGACATGGTGCATATAACATGGCGATTTTCTGGTTGCACAGCGTCAGAGTCTGGAAGCAGCAGTGACGAAGAGGATGAAAGCAGTGATGAGTCCGATAAGAGTTCCACTGGCTCAGAGAAAAGTTCCGGCGAATCAGAAAAGAGCCCTCATGAATCCGAAATGAAGAAAAAGAAAATGACGAAGAAAAAGACCAAGAAAGCTCAGGCGGAGAAACGCCAGCAAAACACATCTGACAGGTACACCAAAAGCCCAAATGTACCTTCAAGTGGGCAGGGGAAAAAGTTCACTGTAAAATGAGGTGCGTTGTAAAAATACCCGCTAATCTGTTTCAACAACATGGACACTGAAATGAGGATATGAAGGCGACCTGACCGACATGCTTCCAGATTTTCGCTTTTAATACACTAGAGAGGGAACTTTTTTGTTTCAAATTTTTTGCCGGGGTGCGAATGCTGAACTGTGACATAGTGGAGGTCCACTGTATATGTCCCATTGACACAGAATGGAGGTACAAAGACCACCTGGCAGTTTCACCGCTTAGTTGGTCAAAACTGAAGCCCCTTTAACACTGTCAAGAAGAAAAAAAAATGCCCCTACACGAGTCCCATTAAGGAGCTAATCAAGCAGAATGGTCCTCCACCAGCGTGGGCCACGTTTACACGGCTAATGGCTAATGACTTGTGATTGGTCACCTAGCAGCCCGATGTTAGCAAAATGCGCTAGTTGGCTCATTACGGCGCTCTTTTCAAATTCACACCCTTCACACAAAGTGGCAGCCAATGCCCGCGCTCTGCCTGACCCCGTTTTTGCCATTTGCCGACGTAATTAGCGCTGCTGCCACACGCACGTGATAATTAGTGCCGCCCCCCCCGTGCCTCCACAACAAGCACGGCATCATGCCCTCATTACGGCCCAGTCGTTCCGGGCCCAGCCTAATCAGGCCCGCTGTGATTTATATGACTTTTTCCTGTTCGCCTCAAATGAAATCTGTAGGCCAAACGAATACTGGCTTTTCATCATGGCCCAAGTTAGACAGTCGGTTAGCGTCACAATTTCCCCCATTAATTTAACAGCCGAAAGTAGCGGGCGGGCGCAGCGGAGTAAACACTCATTATCGGGACAAATTGAAGAGACGCGGAGCCAGCCAGTGAGACAGGACGGCGGTGGAGAAATGTAACATTAAATTAGCTTGGCAAAGGCATTGATCGTTTTGTTTTTCTGACCTACTTTGCATTTCGCCAGGAATTCCCGTTTCGTTCATTGCGTCGAGTGCCTACGTTGCGAAGCCGCGCGCAATTGGTGAAAATCCCCAGTGTACTGTATCGTCATGCCGTGTGTAGGCACTCTCGGGATAAGTTTCCTGTCAAACTAAACGTCAACCAAAAGTTGATTTGAAACAATTTCATCAAGTTTGTGTAGCCTAATGGTAACAAATGATGCAAAACACCATTGGATGGACTAACAAAAATTAGCATCCATATTGCAGTAACTAAATATCCAGCAAATGATATTCAAGCAACACATGTAGAATATAACACTTTGCAAGCATATCTTCACGCTCTGTGAAGAACAATGTTATTTCTTTCGTATACAAAGTTACGGGAAGAATTATCTTGTTCGTTTTAGTTCCCTGTACCACTTAAAGGTGAACTATAGTGTGCTATTTTTCTTTGTTTCATTTGCAAGGTTAGAACTGATAAATGGCATCTGCATTCATTCAATTTTGACTGACTTTTATTTCTCCATGACACATGGCAGCAATCCGGAAAGATTAGCAAAACGTGATGCCACCTTTGACGCTCTTCTTTTGTCTTCCAGCGACTCTGATAAAGATAGTGATGAGCCCATGCAGGAAGGTAGCAGCTCGTCGGGCGAAAGCTCTTCGTCAGAGTCTGTCTCGGACTTGGACTCGGTTTCTGCCGCGAAGCAACAGAGGAAGAACAACCTCCCGCCCAAACCCAAGGTAACGCTTTATAGTGATGCCTTTTAGCCTGCAACCACTTCTTTTTTACACTGTAGCTTTCGATGCTAACTTGGCCAACCTGAGTCTATTCACTTTGGTATAGGTGGAGAGCACGCCCGAGAAGGAAGTCTCCTTGCTGGATCTCGACGACTGTGAGTTCGCTAAGGTTTCGCAGCTCAAATCTGCTGTTCCAGCCTTCTATTATCATTAGAAAGGCAGTATTCTTTCAAGCTGTTTCTATTCATTCTTAGAATGGTCATAACTAAATGGAGGAAGTGAGCTAGTCTGCTAGCAAAGGGGAGAAAATAGTTACACACAAAAATGTGTGATCTCTCCCAAAACTTGGTAGTCCATGTCATGTGGTTTTTCTTTCAGTTCTCCCAGCGCCCACAAACACAACCAAGTCTTCGGTGCTCTCCTCCAGTTTGCTGTCTGACCTGGAAGGACTTTCGCTCTCTGCCGTCTCCGCCACCACCACGCCGGTGAGCAC
>CAAKHF010011232.1:35419-61759 GCA_901007745.1 Hippocampus kuda
CCAAGCCACGTTTACTTCATCCAGTCAGTGATGGGTGAATAAATACCAAACATCTTTATAGAAGCGTCATTGCTGTCCCCGAACTCTTCTCAGCGGACATGAAGCAATAAATAAAAAAAAATTGAGCTGTTTGATTTGAGTCATAGGCGAAAATGATGCTGCATGCGATTACCTGGCGGACTACCTGTTTCTTCTTCTCGAAGTCTTACAGCGATCAATTTTTTTTTACAAAACAGGCTTAATGAAATACTGTATCTGAGCTAACAATTTTCCGTTGTTATTGTCCAAAAACCATTCAGTCTTTCCATCTTGAGTTGACATAATGCCGTATGGCTCCCGGACAATTAGGGAGAGGCAGAGTTTTACGGCACTTCTTGGGTGATGATTGATTGATTTGATTGATTTCAATGTTGTAAAAGCGATGTCGCTCACCCTGGGAGTTCCCTGCCCATTTAGTTTTTGTCTAAAGCTGTGAAGTAATTAAAAAAAAATAATCATGAAAAAATCCTTTCTATTTTGTAAATTTGACAAATAATGGTTTTCCTGAAGTGAGATCCTAACGAGCGACAAACCCGGAAGCGTGACATCACTTTAAGACAACAATCGCGGTGCTCACTATGGAAAGTGTACAAAGCCAGTTGGAAAGCGACGTTTCAAATGTATCTGAGGGAATCCAGGTGTGTGAAGCATTGGAGGAAGGGGAGGTCGTTGGCAAAAGTATGTCAGACCATACATGTATCAGCCAAATGCGGAAAATGTTGTGACGGACATGGGAGTGGAGACGAGATCCGTCGGGATTAGACGAACGGTAAACTATATAGGCTGCGGTTTTTAGCCTAGCGTTATTTGTTTCCAATTCGATGCTGTGCCACGCTATAAATTGCGCACTATGGTATTACCTACTCGGTCCATGTATTTATTCCAGCTTGCGCTGAGAGCAGTCACAGTGGGTTGGTGTCCTACATTGTCATTGCTAAGGTAGTTCTGGTGCGTTGTCAGCCACTCCACACAATATAACGCTAGCATTGTTAGTTGTAAACCATGACAGATTATTCCATCCATGCACTCATATAGTTGGAATGTTTTTGTACAGGATTACATCCATGTACACGTATAATACTTTGAATCAAATGTTTTCATAAACAACAGCCAGAGTTATTCATTGATTATCACACCTACCTTTTCTTACAATTCCCGTTGAGAAAACGGAGATCTTCTAAGTGCCTGTTACAAAGAATGCTCGTCGACACTGCCGTGAAATTCATTCGCTTTTGCGAGAATGAAATGGTACTGTTCCAATTTTCTGGTCCATTTACGTGCCCTATTCTTTTCTTTTGGCCACTCAAACAGTTTGCCTGAATGTGAACAGTGCATCGCCACACAGCGTCGAGCCATTTCGCCAAAACACTAACAATGGCAAAGAGCAATTGATGGGACAATCGACAATGCGTTTCAATGCCTGACTGGCGACTCGGCATTCTGTAAATGCCTGTATGCAATGTATTTTGCAGGTCTCTGTGGAAAAAAAATTTGGCCGTACCTGTCTTAAGGGTTTAAATGCAGCAAATGAAAACATGTGGCTTGACGCAGCTCCAACTTAAAACTTGGCCCTCGTCCCTTCAGCCTGAAATTTCCCGCATGGCCAAGTTTGGAGGGTTGACGCTTGTAATCAGGCCTAATACCCGGTTGCCATCTGGCCACCGCCACTGCCCGCCTGGCCATCCACTTGTTTGAAGGACACTCGTCCGTCCCGCCGTCCGTCCGGCTGGAGCGCCGCCACAATAGCGTCCATTTCCTGAGCAGCTTGTGTACTTGTGACGGGTTAAGTCGTACCCCCCACCCTTCCACGCTCTCACCGGGAGCCAGTGTAAAGGTGAAGGCGGCTTTATCCCGGGTGAAGGGGAGGCAGATGGCACCTGCGCGGGCTCTGTCAAGTGAGGAGAATGGCGGGTAATTGGAGAGCCCCGCCGATCGATGCCAATCTGCCTGCTGGGCTTGGCTCTGCTTTGCTTTGCTATTCTACGCGCCGCAATTAACGCACCGTTTAGGCCCCAAACTGAGGCGAGTGCACGGGAATACCAATGGCCTGTTTAGCGCGCCGCTTGACACCGATTGAATGCGTTCCCGGGTCAGCCGCCCTGACTTGCCATGATAATACGCCTGCGCATCGTATCAAATTTTAATCACGATCACAATTTGGGCTGGCGGGATTTAAAATGTCATCATATGTCCTCACGTAGGGCCATACAAATGTATCGAAAAAAATCGCAACAATATCGTCATCACAACAATGGCACTTGCAAATATGCACATTTGAATGCTCTCATATGGAATTGTATGCTTTTATCTGACTTGAACTGATCATATTGCAACCTTAAACAGTATCCAGGAGCATTTTTACAATTAATCAGTAAAAAAGGACTTGAAACCAAATATTTAAAAAAAAAAATTGTTTGGTTGAACATTTTGCTGTCTGTTCAAGATAAGAAAAGCTTTATTTGTCACACAATAGAGAAATTCCCAATTTACAGCAGCAAAATTATGAAATAGAGAAAGCAGAAGAAAATAATGTTCTTGTTTTATCCCCATAAGTATCTAATAACTATTTATTTATTTATGGGAGAAATGTATTTATTTTACCAAAAAAAAAAAAACCTTCTGTATGATCACTGTCATGCTATTTTCCGTTAGCTAATCTGTGGTGTTTTCACAATATATATTGGCAAAAAAAAAAAAAAACTGGTGACATTTGAACAAAAGATATGGTTGATTGAACACTGCGGACATTGTAAGGAATCTTTAAAAAATAAATAAACAAAATAAATGCCCATAACTCCATCTGCGACTGAGTAAATAAACTCGCCACTATTTGCGGGAGAACGGTATTTACACTTGAAGCGGTGTCTCCAGAGAGCCGGGATAAAAGCAGCCTTGGGCTGGTGTTAACAGGCCCAGTAAATGTAAGATTTATTTCCGAAATCCATTAGTGGGAGGGGGGGAGGCACCACGCGCGGCGGACGGACGCCTCGGGCCTCGGCGGAAGGAAGGAGCACGACGGCAAATGCTTTTGAGGCCTGATTTAGCGCGGCGGGGCCTGAAGAGGCGTCAAGACAAGTGGCTAATATTTTAATTAAGGCTGAGAGAGAGCCAAGCGAGAGGCGGATAATAAACTCCCTCTGCTCTGTTGACGCTAATTTAGACATTCCCCGGAGACCACCGCAGACACTTTGGGAGCCGGGCACAGTTGCATTGTGTACGGTCAGCCCTTCCCCTCCCGCGCTAATTGGCGGACGCCTGGTTCCGTCCCATCCTGTCCGCGGAGGGGCTTCTCGGCAGGCTTTAGTCGGGCCCAAGTGGCCGACGTTGTGGGCTGTTTGTCGGGCTAAATGGAGGCAGATGGCAGGGATGGGCGGGGGACCCCCAAGATGCAGCAGGCGGAAGGGTTGGGGGTTCGCAGTGGGTCGCAGCCTTCTTGTTAGGACCCTCTATGGGAGGGGGGGGGACCATGTGCGCTGGGGCCATTTCCATGGAAATTGCGGGCTGGGAATTCCCCTATTGGGACGGATGGTGGCAGGGGACCCCCTCGTACTCAATAGATAGCCACAGTCCATAAAATGAGTTTTTAAGTTGGGTTTGAGTGGCGACTGGGGCGGGGCCCTCACACCATCAGCTGTCTGTCAGTCACCAGGATAATAGACCCGCTCTTCTCCTTTTCTCTCTTTTGGTCAAAGAACCAAAATAATCTTGGTTTCCTACGAAATATTTCATCTTGTACTTTAATAACAACTACTATTTTTACTCTAATATTTACTTGTACTGTGCAAGAATGAGACCTAAATGAATGAAAGATGTTTTCTTTTTTTTTTAACATCTGTACCGTATGGAACCTTTGAGTCCAGCAAGAGAATCAGGTCCTCTCAAATTTAGTCCGATTTGATACAATTTAGTAGAAAACTTTGTTGGATGAGGCCTCAGGAACCACATGTTAAGTCACGTGCTGTACATTAAATTTGACAGTGTATTTCCTAAGAAATAGACAGTTTTGTCGCTCTTTTGCAGTTGTTATTGTTTGTACTTGACCCCAAAATTTTTTTAGGATTTGACACTGTAATTAGCATTGAAAAGAATGTGATCCACGAATCCCCTCCCCCTCAAAAAGAAAAACATTGAGCCCACTTTTTTGACATTCTGCTGTTTCCACAGTTGATTCAACTCATCCAAATATCAAAATATTCACAAAACCAAAAAAAAGTCAGATTTTCCCACAATTCCATATTTTCCATGCAAAAAAAGGAGACATTCAACGTCATTCAGGGCTGAACGATTTTGAAACATAATCAAATTGCAATTTTTATATTCTTTCAATGTTGTGTCAGCGATTTAATGTGGGGATTTTGTTTTTTTTCCCCAAGATCTTTATACGTATTTTTTGAACAGACACAAGCAATGAATGAATCTGTGCTACAATTTATGAAAAATTTATTTTTAGATTTTTTTTTTGTTTTCTTCTTGAAGGAAGAATATGACACCTGACATGCTCAATTTCAATTGCGTCATTGTCTTCAACTCATGCGTCTTGATGTTTCCTCTGCGCCTACTGCAGGTTCGCGGGGCGTACGGTGAGCAGCGAAGTCCTGGTTCTGGTTGTTCTGGATCTGAAGGATGAGGCGGGCGACGGCGGCAAGCTGACCGTCAACAGCGAGAAGAGCGTCATGGCATCCATGTTGCTGCGAGACCTCAAACAGGCCCTCACCCAGGCATAGAGATCAGCTCCGCCATATTTTTTTTTCTTCTTACACCAGGTCCCAGCCACATTACAAAAAAAACATTTGCTAATATTTAGTTTGAGATATTAGCATTGTCCGCAAAAGCATTGCAGTGTCCTTGAAAACACACTTTCAACATAAAGCTATCTAGCCAAGTGGCTTAAGTTTCATGTTTTCACTTTAATTTCAACTCTGGCTGCAACGAATGAATATTACCAGGAGAATATTGTCTTTTGAAACTCAAAAACACGGCAGAGGCTATAAAAGTGCAGCTAGTTTGGCGGTAGCGAGCGTCAGAAAGCATTCGCAGAGCTTCACGTTTTCCCACTTTAATTGATGAGGAAAACTGCCGATATTCCACCAGCAGATCGAATGAAATGCTTGATATGGCGCCAGGCCGCAGCGAACAGCTGTAAAGCTCATCTGTCACGCCAACTCTGCTTGCATCCATCACCTCCGCGCTCGTTCCCCTGCACAGCTGTTTACTCACGCTGATGCTTTCCAAGCACATTTTCCAGGTCCTCTTTTTTTTTTTTTTTTTTTTCACAGCAGCCGTGTGTTGATTTCGTCAAAATAAAACCAACAGTAGCGCACATATGGGGGGAGGGGGTGGAAAAAGTTTCGAGACCACTATTTGGATTCATCAAAGCATGTTCCCATAGCATTGCTAAGCAACATTATTATAGTTTATGAAAAATAACAAAAACTAAAATTGTAAATGATTTTTTGTAAAGAAAGTAGAAGAAATCGGAAAATGCTTTTAAGAAATGGAAACTAACTTACAGAGTACATCTTATGTTTATAAAACTAACTCATCCTCGTGAAAATATCCTTTGTTTTCGTCTTTGTCAATGTCACACATGAGCTTTTGGGCTTCATTTTATGTTTTTTTTTTTTTGTTCGCGGTATTGCTCTACATTGATTCACAAGAAATAAGGTCAAACTTTTGGTTGAGAATTGGAGTTAACTTCACTTTATTGCTCAATACTTTGTTACCTTTTTTTTTATATCGCGCTGAAAAAATACAGTATTAAGTGAAAAAATTAAAACTAATAAACTAAAACCAAGTATTAAAAAAAAATTACAATCCTGCTCTAAAAACTACTTGAAACATTTTTAAAACAAAAGTAAAAACAAAAAGAAAACTATAATAAAAAAAATGAAAAAAAATCCAAAATTATTATCATCATGTTGCTCATTCCATGAACTGACTAACAAAAAAAAAAAAAAAGCTAAATTAATACCACATTCTAGCAATCACTGATAAAACACACTTGTATATCTTTTTTTTTTTCATCAAATTTGTGAGCGCCAGAACTCATTCTTGTCGCCAACATCAAAAATTCTTTGAGAACTGGGGATGGGGAATAATAAATGTCAAATTTCAAAGAATAAAGTTGAAATATTGCGAAATATGTCCTACCTTAATGAGAAAAAGTAAAGTTAGAAGAAACTCCAAATTAGACAAAATGTAAGATTTTGAAATTTGAGACGCTTTACACATGTACCTCCTGCTGTTTCAAAACATTCCAATTTAAAAATGTTTCACTTATCTAGGGAAGTACTTACCACATCCTCAACTTTTCACAATAAAATGACCCAAATCAAGAGATATTTTCAAACATATTTACCTCCTTCCACATTTCTCTCCTGTTTCAAACCATTCCAACTTCAAATTGTTCGGCTCAGATTTTAATGAACTGGCAATTTTCAAATAAAATTCTGAAACTGAGAGATGTTTTATGTCATTCAAAACCTTTCCATGTTTCCAAAATAAAAATTCCAAATTCTGAAATATTGAAATTGGCCTTTCACATTTCTCACTCAAGTCAAAGCATTCAAATTTCGAAATATTCAACTCATCTTGGGAAGTACACCCCGACAAAAAAAAGTCAAATTTAACTCAATTTTATTTTGTCAAGTTGTTGCATGAAATAAAATCATTGGGATCCAGCTACGTTTTTTTTTTCAGCAAACTATACATCTACTTTTAAAAATGTATCTCGATCTATGTGATCATTTTGCTTTTTGCATCCACTTGATGACATAAAAGAGTAAATTCCACAAAACTTTTCCGGTGTACTAACCACATAACCCTCATTTCAGGAGAAAAATCACAAATCTCAATCTCAAGAAATCTTATCTCCTTTGCACATTTTTCATGTATTCAAACCATCCTAACGTCAAGTCTGACGCATTTTCACGAATCGCTTCATCCCAACGCATTTCATTTCAGCGTTAGCTTGTCAGCAATGACACGAATCGTCTGTCTTGTTTGTATTATTATCGTACAGGTATATCTAATATGGATTATTTCTGTGCGTGCGCAGCCGCTCATCTGAATGCTAATTGCCCTTTTAAAAATCCTCTTTGTCGGCCCACACCGAGACCTTCAATTAACCTATGCTCAGGCTGGTCGTTTATATATTTATTTATTTTTAAAGCGGGGGTGGTTAGGGGGAGTGTCTTGGTTCGGGAGTTAAACGCTCCTTTTGTCATCGAGACGGCCTAAATGGAGAGTGAAGGCGTTTTTTTTTTTTTTTCTTTTCTTTCACAATGACTGAGGGATTACGTGAATGGACTCCCCGTCGGGACAATTATCACGCTAGTTAGCATGTGAAAAGGCCGCACACATGTGGCCAAACGCACGCAGAGGATTACGCCCCCCAGACCATATCATCTCATCCTAATCCTTTGATAATCCTGTTAACAAAACTCGCCGAGTCCATTAAAAGCGCCGTTGGTGCTTGAAACCAGTGGCCGCCACACAACCACCCACAGCAACATATCAATACTCATTACACGAACTCAAGTCCGCTAAGATCAATGCCAACATTGTGCCCCAGTTAGCACATGACGTGCCACGTTTCATGTTTTCGCTTAAATAACGTGAAGTTTCACGTTTTAATAAGAAGTTGTCACACTATTACAGGATAAGATAAAAGACTTGCGCGGTGTTCCGCGATGGCGTTTTAAGGTAGCTGGCATCTGTTGCTTCCTTGGCGTTCTACATATTTGATCGACATTTCTTTACTTTACAATTCTAGACACAGGTCGCGTTCTATTTAAATGATATATTTTTTAAAACGTATTGCGTTAAAATGCGAAACTTATGGTGTTAAAATATAAAACTTGAAACTGAACAACAAACAATGCGCGCCAATGCAATGTGGCTTTGTGACAGGTTCGATCAGTATTTAAATGCATCGCATATTTAGACCAGGGGTGTCAAACTCATTTTTTTCGCGGGCCACATTGTCGTTACGTTTTCCCCTCGGAGGGCCGTTATAACTATGAATTTTTTAAAACCACATACTGTAAATGTTTAACCACCTTCACAGTGAACAACAACTTGATGGATAACTTGTTTTGAAAATCAGACGTCAAGAATAATGGCTTGTTTTAATATTGTTGTTAGGGATTGGACATGACAGTTTGACATTTCGGTTCAGCCTTTAGCAAGCATCATGGAAGTTGACATGCTTGATTTTCTTTCGCGGGCCACATAAAATGATGTGGCGGGCCAGATCTGGCCCCCGGGCCTTGACTTTAACGCCTGTAATTTAGACATTCATTCTCTTTGGAACCATGCCAGACTTTTTCCATCTTGGGTGGGAATGTAAAACTTGTTTTGTTTTGTTTTTTTTACATAATTTATAACTGCGCCATAAATCAAAATTAAGGAAGATCACTGAAATATTCATCATACATGCACAGTCACATCTTTCATGTTTTGTGCACTTGATCACAATTTGCCTTTTATTTGAAGTCAATTCTTGGAGGGACCGGGGGTGATTTTATGTGAATGATTTTTTTTCCCCCCCCCAAGTAGTCATTTGGGGAATTTTTTTGTTGTCGTTCTTAAGCAAGTCAGATTATTGTGTAGCTGTTTTCAAAAAATTATGTCAGTGTAGCATTTTTTCCCCAATTTTTTTTCTTTTCTCAAAGAAGTCATCAACACCCATGAATGAAGTTGCTTTTTTTTTCTCCAACCAAAAAAAGAAAAATTCTTACTCTTCCAAAAATGATGCTGCTTTCAAGGACCCACGTTGGCGTTTTCTTTGCTTCGCGACGGTGGTCATTATCTTGAGGCCAGGATGCAATCAACGTATGTCCTATTAGATGTGCTAATTGCTAATGCATACTAATTAGGCTGCCGGGAGAATGTGATGGAAGGCGCATGTCCAAAAAGTGCTGGCTCGAAATTGACGCTGCACATTCGATCAGAGGGTAGAAGTGAGATGCTTTCACTCCAACCAAGCCTCATTTATTGGAACATATTAAAAATATACCATGGAGACACAAAATGTTTTATGTAGTTTTACACCTTTGACACATTTCAATCAAAAACTGACGCAAATCAAAACGACATCTATCTTAAATCCCAACATATAATGTGATGCATCATAGGCAGGATAATGGAAATTAGCATTGATGTTATGCTGATTGTAAACCTTTAAGCGAGTGTTACTTAAAGCAACAGAAAGGCAGCCATACGCTGGATATCAAACGTCTACACACCTTCCTTCAAATGCCAGGTTTTTGTGGCATGAAAATTCCAAGCACCTCCAAACCCCTCGACTGACTCTGGGACCACCGTGTCACATTTATTTAGCACTCAAAGCTGTTTGATTGGCCGCTACCCTCCATCCGCCAGATAAATAGCTCAGCGCTAACTGTCAAGCTAAACTAGGAAGCGAATAAATTATTCTAAATTCGCCCGGACGCTATCTTCTCCAGGGAGTTTACCCCCTGTAGGAAATAGTGCTTTTTGATGCGTGTGTGTGTGTGTGTGTGTCTATGTGCGAGTTGTCCACCCGGACACTGGGAAGTGTCGTTTTTGATTAGCAGCCATGCTGTCAGTGTGTGAGGAGGAAGAGGAAGATGGGGGTAGGGGTGTGTGTCATGAGGAAGAAGCGGAATGCATTATTCATACACTCACCTGAGAAGTGGGGGAAGGGGGGGCAGCTCTCCCTGAAACGCTGGGGAGAGAACACTTGACACAAGACAGCCCACAAATGTACACACACACAAACGCACGTGCATACACACACACACACACATTTATATGCACACGGATCACTAAGAGATGGATATATGTACATGAATCTACAGAAACATTATAAAAGGCAGCCATTTTATTGCGGCAAAAAATAGGATTAAAAATAACAAAAACTTCAAGAAAAAGAGATGAAAAAAGGACAAAATGAAAAAAAAACATTTGAGACTTTTTGATATCTGAAAATGACAAAAACACACAAAAAATGTGATCAGAATGACATTTTAAAAAGGGACAGAAAGACCAAAATAATGGGCAAAATGAGTGAAAAATATCAAGACATCAAAAAGGGAAAAAAATTACATATTGACAAAACCTACAAACAAAGCCAATAATACCTAAAAAGAAAAAAAGGACAGATTTTCTTAAAAATTAACAAAAGCAAAAGAAAAATGAAAGACCAATCTGTCCAAAAAGGGACAAATATCAACCAAAATTAAGAAAACCAAAAGAAAAATGAAAAGATCAAATTGTCCAAAAATGGACAATATCTCTCCAAAATGGAGAAAAAAGGATGGTTCAAAACAAGGAATGAAAAGGAAAAATTTGTGACTGTTTAGTGCAGAAATCAAACCTGTGATTATTAAAACAATTTAGCGCCTTGTGTGCGCTTGTTGAAATTCTATGTCGGAATGTATTTCAAGTGTGAAAGGAAAAAAACGAACGCAACTGCAGCCCGTTTTTCCTCTCCCTGTCTCTCTTTGCTATCCGAAAACAGAGGGGTGTGGGTGCTGAGGAAAGGTCATGTGTGGACACCAGTCCCCGCCCCCCACCCTTGACTCCACCCCTTAATAACACATACATTTTAAGTGTCTGTCCACTGACCCGTTTGTGCTTATGGATGTCCCCCTTGGTCGGTGATTTGTTTAAACCGCGGAAATGGCGGTGGCGGTCTGTAAACAAGCCGAGTGCCGAATGAAGGCACCCGCCCAAGCGTGGCGGCGGCTCGGCTATTTATCATCGAGCTTTCATAAAACACCAGCCGATGCCAGCGCTGTGATGACTTCATTCCACGCGGCGGGGCTAAAGTTGGAAAAAGTGCAGCGGATTTCACCGCAACCGCGTCGAAGCGAAGCTAAAAAAAAAAATATATATATATATATATATATATATAAAATGCACCTACCCACCGCTCGTAACTCCGCTCCCACGCCACGAAGCCCACGGCCAATAAGTGCTAACAACGCCGCCGTTTCACGCAGCATTACGCTAACAACCATGAGAGCGCTGCGCATTTGCATCCTCGCCGCCATCTTTACCTGCCGGTGGTAATTTATGGAGCGAAGGCGAGGAACAACACCAGGCTTACAATTAAGGGCGCAGAGGCGAGATTTATGGCACAAGGCTGAGAGACGTGCGGCCGTTTGAGAGTTAGCGGCTAATGCTAGTTTAAGGTTTCAAACCCGTCAGTTTAAGCATTTTATTGAGCCGTCACCTTACTGTGGTGGAAGGGTTTGCGCGTCCCAGTGACCCCAGGAGCTAAGTTGTCTTGGGCTTTACAGTGCCAAACATGTCCTTGGTGAGGGAGCGGACAAAGCACGGCTTAAAAACCTCACATGATGCAAAACGGTTTTGGACAGAATTTCCTCTGCAGCCAAGTTCAGAGATGGGGCTCTGGTGAGCGGGTGAGGCAACATTGGTTCTCCTTCCCATGCATTCCCATGCATTCATGTACTGGTGTCGGTCGGAGGGAAAAAATAGTGGTATAGCAGATCCCCGAGATGAACAATGGGACTGTTTGCCTAACCAATCAGATTTTAAACTTGTCCTCACAGGGTCAGGGTGCCGGCCTTCGATGATGTCAGCATTTGTCCGTCTTCCGATTGGTTTGTCGGAGCAAACTTTGTTCCTGCTCATTTTGGCTAGCAAGTCGCGTCTCTGGTGAGTCTAATGTATTTTGTTGCACGTTGTGATCTTTGGCTCCTCTTTTTAGATATATATTGATTATGAACTCCTCCAGATGTGTGTGTTGTATCCCCTTTTCATATAATTGATGGTTGGTGTAATTGCCTGGGCGTGACAGTGGTGCAAGTAAGAGGTGGGTTGCCAAGTGATTGCGGCGGGACAGAGAAGGGAGGGGAGGAAAAAAAAAACAACACATTTTCCAAATCCAAACGCGGCGGCGGGGAAAAAAAACAACAAGCGTATTTTACGGGTGCAGTTAATGGGAATAAAGCAGGCGGGCAGATGAGTGCAGATGTGTTTGATCCAAATGGTCATTTTCCTATTTGCTGCCTCATTGAGCATGATGAACGACGGCCGTCAGCCAGGCGGCGTGATGAATGGCGGCACCTCGGCGCCATTGCATGCCCTATTGATTCGCCTTCTTTATTACTCCCGAAACCCCACGGCCTGCATGGCTGCCTGCGAAAGAGGCGGGCGCACGGCGTTCCCCTCTCACGCCATGGCTGACGCCAGTTCGGACCAGTGGACAACACTCACCTGGAGAAAATAGGTCCTCGAAAGTGACATTTAGAAAATCACCTAAGGACGTCGTTTGTTGCAAAAACAAAACATGACAAATAAAAATGAGAGAGTTTCAAATGTGATCTGTGAATTTTTTTAAGGATATGATTTTTTTTAATTATTAAAATTCATTTAAATGTAACTACTTCACCACAAAAAAAGGCTCAATTTAAATTTAGTATTGTTCTATGTTTCAGTTCAATTCACAATTTTTTTTGCATTTATACGTATTGAATTTTGGAATAAAAAAACATTCTTTTGGCCAAAATGTTTTCTATGTAAAATTGTGTAACTAATACGAGAATAATTCAAATTGTAAAAGTCTATGATTATAATGTATTCAATTGTAATAAATTTAAATATTGAATAAAATCAACATTCAACAATTCTCTTTTTTTAAGTTTACTCATAATATAATAGTTTCACATGTTTTTATATTTGCTTATTTGTTTATATTTTACAATAAATCAAATATACCGGGCAAGCATGAATAAAGAATGCTGAACAATTGAAAATAAAATAAGTCTATCAGATTGCACGAAACATCGGCACTGGAGCTGAATGTGGACTCTTTCTTACTTCCTCTTTGGCTCTTTTTGTGCTTTTCTCCCAAATGGAAGCTTTCCGTGTGCTGTCATGGTGACAAAGTGTATGTGTGTACCCGTGTGTTTGTGTGTGTGTGTGTAGACTCCAAGTGGACCGCAGGGTGCCAAATAGGGATGTTAAGCGTCTCTGGAACATCACAACATTCATCTTGTCAAGGACACGTGGGCCCCCATGGACTCCCAGGACCCACCAGCCCTGTCAAAACAAACGTTTATCCAGCCACAAGACAACACGCCCCAACAACATGCCAGAAAAAATGCAGGAAGTCAGCCATTTTGGTTTTTAGCAGCATCTTTGGGCAAATTCACTTGATAAGTGCACCGTTGGAAAGTTAAAAATAAATAAATAGCTCCGGACACCAGTGGGGCATGACATTTTGTTGACATGTTTATCATAACAGGACAACTGTTATACCCACTGAGACAAAATTGGGTGGACATGTCTATCATAACATAAGTTGCAAAAAGGTTTCACATCCATGACTCAAAATGACCAGAAGTCAGCCATTTTGGTTTGAAGTGGCCTTTTGGAGAAATTCACTCATGAGTGGAAAGTTAGACCAAATTCCATGTAAATTCTTTTCTATCATGAGTTGACTCACAAAAACGTTTCAAGATTGCATGCCTAAAAACAGGAAGTCTCCCAATGTAGCTTGAAGTGGCCATATTGGCTTACTCATTAGCCACCCAGGATTTTGTTGGTGTTGTAAAAATGCAACCACGCAAGCCAGTTTAGCCACATAAAATTTGGTCGGCTTGTCTATCATGACTAAATACACAAAAAAGTTCCAAGTCTCCCATTCTCCTACAAAGAAGCCCTTTTGGGCTGATTTGGACCCTTTTCGGGGGTTCTTCAAAGACGATGACAGAATGTCCAATGCCTGACATATCGAAATACTGGACAGATGGATGCGGTTAATCAATCATCACACATTTCCTCTCTTTGAAGAATTGGCCCGTTCGATGGTCGCTGAGCTTAAGTTTCGCACGGTGTGTTTCGGGTTTGAGGTGCGTGAGCGTGTCGGGTGTTTACATCCCGATACGCTTGGCGACCATGTTCCCCCCGTCTACAATTACAAAGGTTGCGTGGGGACATAATGAAGCGGTGCGCCGCACGGGAGCTGAGAGGTAATTACCCAGCAGCCTCGGCGGCTGCTGCGGCGGCGGCTAGGATGTGAGGAGGGGGAAGATGAATAGCCCACGCGCAAAACCAGTGACCCCCTCCAAAGTTTCATTTACCCACCCGTCACTCCTGCGCCCTCCTCATCCCTCCCTCGCACTGCTGGGAAGCTTGGAAGACGTAATCATGGATGGACACTTCTGCTGACTTGGTGAATGCGTGTGTGCGCGGTTACACCTGAGTACACACACATTTATCTGTTCATCTACACGTATGCACACGCTCATTGAGACACGCACACACACCGTTACGCATTGTGGGATGCGGGAAGTGACAAAAAAAGGCGACGTTCAGGTAGGAGGGGAAATGAGAGACGAAGGAAAGGAACAAGGAGGGGAAGGTGGAAATGTAGGACGGGAAAGAGGGAAACGGATTCGCTTCATCACCATGCATTTATGGAAGTGCCGCTTGTGTGTGTGTGTGGATGAGTTTTCATTCCCTACAAAACACTAATTGAGCAAGGGCCTCTATACACACATTTCTCGCTAATTTCGCTTAATTTGCAAATCAGACAGTGCCCCAAGGAAACGCGTGCCTCGGAGCCCCGCGTCTCACCCCCTACCGCACTCCCAGGAAACCCCCACTCCCATTCCATCCAGCCACTACCTAGCCTCGAAATTAGCCGGTTTGTTTGAAAATCCAAACGATTTGCTTCCCTCCATTTGTATTTGATTTTACATGCACAGCGCACGCACGCGTGTACATATTTATTAGGAAGTGGCATTGCAATATATCAAAGTCATCCAGTTGGCTCTAATCATGACAATTAGCAGTGAATTATCACTGGACTCTGACAGAAGTTCCTTGTAATTCTCTTTTATTTCCAACCTGCGCTAATCAGCGTCTCTCATTACAAACGCTGATTAAACCGCAAATTAGCCAGTAGTGGCACCCAGCCACCCCCGCCCTAACTTTCCCCCTCCTTGCTCTTTATCAATTAAGTGCAACAGGCCACGTGCATTTGGCAAATGCTTGATCGTCCCACCTATTAGTTAGGGAAAAATCGGGGGGGAAAAAAAAACAATCAACGGACAGCGTCTGAAAGGGGGTAGTGGGAGGGGAGTGTTCTCCACGTGACCTTCCATCGCATGCACCGCAAGTCGATCTCCATTTCCGTTGTGCATTCAAGCTTGTGCGGGAAAGTTAGTGCAAGGACTTTTAATCAGACGTGTGGGGTCGTGTATGATACAATGGAAACCAAACATGACAAATCATGCTAGTATGATCCTTAAGTCTACATCTACCATTTATTGGTTAGCCAATTCCTCAATGACCACCCCATTATAATGCCACACAATCTAACTAAAGATAGATAACAAGGCTAAAACATGATTAAAATCGTTGTCCATGTTATTTTGTTAAAAGACATGTACTCGTGGTCCCATCTTTGCTATCGTTGCAGCATGCAATAGAGCAAGCAAATTACATTCAATAGTATTTTGAAGCCTTTCATGTCGCATGATGACAATGTAAATCGTTTATTTGACTATTTCGCAGTGATTTGCCACTGAAGGTTCCAAATTGTTCGTGATTGACTCTGCGCAGTGATCGATTGCGCTGCCATCATCTCGTCACGCCTGCCTTGCCGACCGCCTCCTTCCTGCTAGCTTGGCTCGAGCACGCGACAACAGTTCTTTGTCACCAATAAATTTCACCACTCGGAGCCATGGCTGACCCAAGAATACGGCAGATTAAGATCAAAACCGGCGTTCTGAAGCGGTAAGTTTGCCTAAAAAGGGTTACATCAGGAGAAGGTGACGCTAACGCAGCTAGCAGGCTAGTTAGCTTAGCCCCGTTTACAGGCAGATCTGGCCGAAGATGCGACGGTGCTTCCGGGTAAGGCTTTACGCCACTGGGGTGCTCTAGCGAGGCGTGCCGGCGGGTGTGACACACTGGCACGCTATTTGCTCTGAGTGTCATATATCTTATAAATTTGTTTTGGTCGCTTGTGTTTTTTTCCTCCGCATTTGGTGTTTGTTTACTAGTTAGCTGCCGTGTGGCTAACGACAAGCTACACTGCCTGTATCTATTGTGACTGTCACACTTGACATATGCGCTGTATTTGAAGTGTTTCATGACATAATTTCAGTTCCATTTGTTCAAAATATGCTCGTAAAGTCGTTCTACGACGTCGACGCCTTACTGTCACGTTAGGTCATGTCAACGTTAAAAAAATTAAGCCATAAATACATTTCTTTAGGCAAATCAGCTGTCATTTTACCCAATCATATTCACTAATATTATTTCCAATCTACCGCATTGTTGATTCCATGATAATACGTTGTTCCCAAGCCTCTTGGAAAACCTGAAATATTATTAAATAATTTTCATGAAAGATGGGGGAGGAATGTCCCAGAAAAGCTTGTATTGTCCTGTGAAAAAAACAACAAAATCCTCCCTTCGCCTCTACATCTCTTGTAGGTGAATCCAAACGGGTTAGACAGACATACATGTGTGTCTTTTTTCAGCGCCTTTAAATGGACAACATTGAACGGTGGCACTTTTTTGCTTCTAGCCAGCAGAGCGCCCTATGTGACAAATCAAATTGCATATTCCCTTATACCACTTCTGCTGCCCAGTGTTTCCATATGACCTTGTTGCTGCAGTCATTAACTCTTTAGACCCAAGTAAAGATTTATTTACTCCAAAGAAGCGCCAAAACTAATGACTCTGTCTATCTGTCTTCTCTGTTGAGTGACCGAAAGCTGTAGCGGGTGTGCTGTCCCAGGTCGTCTTACTAGGCCACGTTTCACTCAATATTTCATACTTGCCCCATTATCTGACAGCGGAAACAGAAAATATCCATTCCATCCATTTTCAACACCGCTTATCCCCAAAGAGGGTTATGGGAGCGCGCTGGAGTCTATCCCAGCTGACTGTGGGCAAAAGGCAGACTACACCCTGAACTTGTCATTTTAAAATTGTACTTGCCGCCCTTTTAAAATGTGGAGGTTTAAAATGTCTGCTCTATCTCGTTGTCTCCTATTCTGCCATGTGTTTTCACTTTTATCCAAGTGTGTATTCAGGTCTATTTCCTCACACCATCTTTTTTTTTTTTTTTTATCTGGCAAGTCTGGTGAGGCGGATGTTCTTAATAAAATGACAACAGTAATTTGCCTTTGTCATTGTCCTCCCGGTCGCCCGCTACACGCCGCCTGAAAGATACAGTGTGGCAGAATATTGGCCTGGCTTTAATCCCCCCTACACCCCCTTTTTTTTCCTTCTTCTTCGCCTTTTTCCTATTTTCCAGTGAGCTGCCTTTTCCATCAAGTGGGAGCTGGCAGGTCTATTTAAAAGCCGCCGCGACCCCCGGCGCTCCGACTCTGTGAGAAATAAGAAATTAACATCAGTGCTAGGAAAAGGGGAGGTGCGAACATTTTATTAGACTGTCCTTCACTTTTATTCAAATGATTCACTTTTTTGGGGGGCGGGGGGTTATGTGTTCCAAACATGCGAGAGCGCACACTCCGCTCCACTTGCATACGACTCTTGGCGTCCTAGGCGAGGTGCAATTGATGTAAATAAATGACAGAGAGACATTAGCTGGTGAGCAAAACCTTGTGGCTAATGTTGCTTATTAACACCCATTCACTGTGCCGTGCTCCTGAAAAAAAAAATTGTCTCGTCACTTTGGATTGGGATGACGACGATTAGCCGAGTGAATAGCTATCAATGGCAAATGTGTGTTATGCCAAGTGGGCTGGGATTGTGTTTCATAGATTTACTTCCATTTGGCTGCTAATTGATGAATAATCCAAATGGATCAATGTGCTCCCACTCCGTTTTCACTAACAACCAAGGAAAAGAGGCCCCATTTACCACCTGATTTGCTCTAATTTAGGGGCTAAATTGATGATCAATTAATGCGTGGGGTTGCCTAAACACACCTTTCCAACTTTAAACATCCGTGACCAAAAAAATAAATATATAAAATAATATCTGGCTCTGCGTAATGAATCACAAGCGTTTGGGGCTCAGTGAGAATACCAGCTGAACATATTTCTTCTTATTGCCAAAATTTTTGCTTCACTTCATTGGGCATTGGGCTGGTGTGTAAGCTGTGACCACCAGGGGGCAGTGTTATAAAGCTAAACCTACGGTCAGTACTTAAGCAATAGTAATATTAGTTTTTCCTGCTTCAATTGTAATGCCTGGAAACCGATGCCATTTTTCAGCCTGTAATGGCACTTTTCCCCCCAAAGCCCCCCCCCCCCCAAACAATTGACCAAGTGAAAGTTCAAACTTGAAACCTGGAATCCACGAAAGTCATGGTGCCGATGTATATTCCTTGAAGAATGCCTTTGTGTCTGCAGGCTGGCCAAAGAGGAGGCGTCATACCGGACGGAGGCAAAGCAGCAGGAAGAGAAGATTGACCAACTGAAAGAGACGGGAGCCGACGCATTCCTCATCAAGCAACACGTATGCGACAGGGCCTGTATTCTGAATATCCGATGTGGTGTTTGAGATCGAGACTACACTTAAGAACACATCACATGTTAGTTTGTTTCAATACAGCCGACCCCAAAAATATGTCAGCCAAATTTTAGCCCTGAAATTAGGGGGCTCCAAATCCATCCGATTACTCGATGGAATAACTGGTGGGATAATCGATTCTGAAAAGATTCGCTAGTTCACGGTAACGTCTTCAAGTGCACTTTTTCTCTATTTTTGGTTGTTGTCATTGTCGTGGTAGTCCGAATTGCCTCGTCTTTTATTCCGCAGATGGCGGCGATGTTTACCGCTAGCATTAAAATTCCAAGCATGCGCGTGTTTG
The DNA here is from genome assembly GCA_901007745.1 of Hippocampus kuda. Classification (NCBI taxonomy): domain Eukaryota; kingdom Metazoa; phylum Chordata; class Actinopteri; order Syngnathiformes; family Syngnathidae; genus Hippocampus; species Hippocampus kuda. Next base: position 54,270 of record CAAKHF010011232.1, read on the forward strand.
TTTGTTCATTCATAGCGCGGCGGTCGGGGCCCCGAGCAGCGGCACGCTTGGCTGGCGTTAATGGCGAGGCGGGGAGGCCAGATGGATGATGGTTGGAGATGATGCGTCTGAGGCAGAATGGATTAGAGCTTCTTTGTTTTCGTGGAATCAATACGTGGCTAAGTGTCATCTTTTATCCCACCGCTGATGGGATCATTCCACCGCAGCCAGAGGGCGCCGCGACTTTTCTCCGGCACGGCTCGCCAGCGCTTAGCCTCGTGTCGCCGCCGCAGTTGACGGGTCGTGTGTTGTTACTTTCACACGTGTGCTTTGAAACGCTTTTTAAAATTACTTGCTCGGGAAAAAAAATCCAAGCTGGCTAAAATACGTACAGCAAAACAAGTTGTAGGAACCAAACCTGACTGTACATATCATCTATGTATTCCAACGAAACTCCACTCGCTTGATGCTAACATTTTATGCAAAGCGCCATATACAGGCTACAAGAAATCAACATAGATGTTACGCTAATTATAAACCTTTAACTGCTCCTTGGACACGTACGGAGCAGCAACACATTCAAACAGAACATCCAAAAATATCCGCAGGCTGCTTTTCTCTCTGCTGTGTTCCCGCAGCTTCATTTGGGACCTTCTATGCTTCTTCTTGCTGCTTGTAATTGGGCTGTTGCTGTTTTTCAGATGGCGAGCTTGCAGGAGACCATCATGATGATCCCGGACAGCCGACGGCGCATGACCATCGCCCACGGCGACCTGTCGCAGTTGCTGGTCAGTTGTCATTAAAAAAAAAAAAAAAAAATTCATCTCTTAGCTCGTAACCCGGCTCCCACATATTCACGATCATCTTTGTCTGTTTTACGCCCTTAGAGTCTTTTCACTGCAGCAGCGGTTTTAATTGGCTCGACTCTTGTCACATGAGAGCAGTCGCAATGTTGCTAAAAGAAGCCACCTGAGTGTGTTTTGTTGTGGTTGTTGTCGTCGTCGCAGGAAGCGGAGGAGGAATTATCAGAGTCGGCCGAGTATCAGGAAGCCAAAAGCCTGTTGGACTCCATCAAGTTGGAGGCGTGATGTCTTGCCCTGAGCTGGTGTCAAATGTTCATTCCTTTTTTTTCCCCCCCCCCCTCCCCATATGGCGACACCACCACATTCACCTCCGCTCTTTCTGATGCCGGCGCTTTTTAGACTTCCCCAATCAATATGACTATTTTGTTTTGTTTTGGGTTTTTTTGCCGTCGAATTGTCTTGTTCTCATGATGATGTCATACAAATACACTGCAGACTGACTGGAACACAATCACGTCTGTCTTCTGTCTTTTTCGGCAACACTGCATTATCTGTTAGCATTCAGCAACCAATTGTTTGTCAAACAATATATAAACTGTAAAACGATGGGACAAGCTAGCAGTTGGACACTACTCTGTGTATGAAATACATTTTTAGCATCAAAGCATCAGTGCTGGATGTTTTGGGTGTCTTCCTCAGCATGACCTGCGTCACACGAAATGATGTTTCTGCAATTAAAGCAACAAAACTGCATCCCTGCCTCCCTGTGTCAGGTCTCCCACTAAGGTAGGCAGTGATTTCCTTTTTTACAAACGCAGTCTTTCTTGTATCTGGTTTATTTTTCTGTTTCGTTCATGTAAGGGTCTTATATGGCTTGCTTGCATGTTTGTATGCGTGCATATGCGATAACAGATTGGCTGCTTGAAAAGTAGATCGTTGGGCATTCCTGGACCAGATCCTTATAATTCCACATTTTGGGTTATTTCGATGACAATACTTAGAACACACCGCTACTATAAGAAAACAGTGTAATGAAGTGCTCGCACTCGGTAACAGCACCCCGCGCCGTTGCAGCTGCTACGTGACACCCACCCAGCATCCGTCCCTTTATGAGAGAATGGCTTTTCAGTGCTGATTATGACATTTGGAGCTGTAATTGTGTTCTTTTCACATAACTCACGGCCTTAATAGAGTCCGCTACGGGGGTGCCGGCTGGGTGAGTCGCCGTGCTAATTGAGCGATGCCACGTGGCCAACAATCGCATCTGGGGTCATGTTAACAACTTTACACACAGTCATATGACATAAATAAATCAAATCCACACAAACTGTTTTTGTCCCACTGTTTGTTTCGTTTTCAAGGGACATTGTGCTGCTCATTCTGGTGTGTGCGCCTTGGCCACCTGGAGGCAGTATAGAGCAGAGCTGGTCAAAGGTCCTTATTAAGCTGCAGAATGCTACAGGTTAGTTGCTCTTTGCAGAAGATAAAGACTATGCCTGTGAGTACAAATGTATTATCTGGGAGGAAACCTGAGTACCCGGAGAAAACCCACGCAGGCACGGGGGAGAACATGCAAACTCCACACAGGGAGGCCCTGCACCTCTGCACTGTGAGGCGGGCGTGCTAACCAGTTGACCGCCATGCCGCCATTTATTTACCATCTTCCATAAAATATTGATTTGACAAATGCTTGAGCTTCGACCGCTTGTTGGACTAAACTTTTTTTCCTTATCGCAGTTGTTTCTTTTCAACGTTGATGAATGAGCTGAAGATGATGACAGTGCCTCAATCATGGATTTAAAAAAAAAAAAAACGTGTGTTGATCCAAGTCACACATCATTATCAGTATTTGGCAAAATGTTAAAATCTGAGAAAAACAACCCTTTCTGTTAAAAAAAAAAAGTATAAATCACCCAAGATTTTATTTCAGCTTTAAAATGAACTAAATTAACAAATGAATATTATAATATGGATTAAATGTGCAGTATTAAGCTTTACATTACATTACTCTTGGCAGGTGTACCTTAAGTTGTGTCTGGACTCTTCATCACAGTACAAACAAATTTGAAGCACTAAAATGAACCATAATTTTTTATCCACACCTCAAATATAAGAATTCCATTGAAGTTAAATACAATTAATACATTTATAAAAACATATAAATTCAGATTTTTTTTTTGCACATCAAATGCATTAACGTCCATAAAAAAACAGCTAAATACATTTTTTCTGTCAATGTTTCTTGTATTGTTTTTACCATCATTTGATTTTTTAAAATTATTTTTCTAACTTGTATTTTGCTACTCTTTCCTGATGTATTTCCGATATCCTATTATCTCCTTTGTCCTTGTATGAGGTTAACGAACTTAATTAACTTGCTATATCAATGAGCTAATCTTCACTGCTCCAAAAACCTCAAAGCCATAATATGCGTGGTGTTTTTATTTTATCTTTCATTATAAATGTTGTATATGATTTAGTTTGGGGTGTCGAGGCTTTATTTAATAGCTAACAAAAGTTCATGTTACCATACTGGAGCTAATATTTGCTAACATGCACCTTCAGTGATATTTTCTTTTTAATAATGGATTTATTCTGAATTCGATGAAAAATGACTCTGAGTGTTTTTGAAACCCAACTGGGCCCCCAGTCCTTCATTAAAAAAAAAAAAGAATCACGAAATAACCCTCATAAAAGTGATTACCACGATTTGCGCTAACGCAACCGGGGCGTTTAGCTTGGTGCTACTTGTTCTTATAGAAGCCGTGAGCATCAGTTGAAGACCTTGTTGGACATTAATTTGGGACACAAATCAAAGCCAATTAAGGGGAATCAAATGCTAGATGGATGGGAGAGAAAGTGTTTTATGGTGTGTACGTGTTCCTGTGGCAGGGGGGAGACGGAGCCTCTTCGCCGGGGTTCCTCCCCCTCTGATTGGTCGTCGCGGTCGAGCGCCTGAGCCTGCACTCGCCCGTTAGGCACCTCCCCGTCCTTCCAAGGTGCATTATAATGCAAGTTGGACGTCTTAAGCGCAAAGCGAATTTGCTTTCATTTAAGGACAGCGAGGTTTCCTAAATAGTCATACACGTTTTTTTCCTCGCCTTTTTTTTTGGGGAGGGGGGCCGGCAGGCGATGCTCTCTCACGCCGACCTCCTGGATGCTCGCCTGGGTGAGTTGTCGTCGCCCAACTCGGCGCTTCAACTCTGCTGTAAGCTCCACACACACGCACACGTACACGCACACAGACACACACTCGCACGAATATCACGGTCGATGCACACTGTCTTCGTGTGATTCGCCGCGCTAATTCATTGGAAAAGCAATTATTATTATATTAACTGCGTAATTTGATTTAACAATGGTCGAATGGAGAGTGCCTGGCGAGTATTTCAAAGGCAGTTTATGAAGTGCTTTCTCCTCATATTTCCACACGTCAATTTTATAAAAATGCGGTTTTAACGGTTGAATTTTTTTTTTCGTTTCATGATTTCCCCCAATTTAATTGAGACAACTGGGTCAACAAAAATAATGTAATGATACAACTTTATAACGTGTCATGCTTAGCTCATTCTTGTTATCATATGTTGTACTCATAAGTTTACATACCCAGGCAGAATTGATAAAATATTGACAATTTTCGTTGTGGAAATATGACTTGAATGAACTGGGACTATTTCGTGTTTTTTCTCGAGGTTTTCGTTCATAATTCTGCGATCCATTAGTTTTTAATTGGAATAAAAATGTGTGTTTTGCCTGACAGAATTTTGACTCGCATTTCTTCGGGTTGTTTTGATTGGTTACTGTAACTTTTTTTTAATTACTATTTGTTCATTCAAGTCAAGTCAAGTCAACTGTATTTATAGAGCACTTTCAAACAGCCATCGCTGCATACAAAGTGCTGTACATGGATCAATTGAACATATGTATGATAAACAGTAAAACAAATCGGTAATAAAGACGGTAGAAAGCACCAAACAGTAAAACCGAGAACAAATCTAAGTCATAAGTCATGCTGAGTCGAATGCCAAAGAATACAAGTGAGTTTTCAGTATAGTCAACAAACGAATATTAGAACCTGAAAATTTGGGCGACAACTGATATATTGATTTTCTATAGATGTCAATTGCTTCGGCTCAAATTGACCTAAAGGGTGAAAAAATGCTGTTCAATTGCACGCTAAGGCTAAGTCATATAAAGAGATGTTTTGTTGCACGCTCGCAGGGATGAAAGATGCGGCTGAGCTGCTGGGCCACCGCGAGGCTTTGAAGTGCAGACTGGCCGGAGGTGGATCGGACCCGGGACACTCCGCAGAGCTCGGTCCGGGCCCGGATGGCGTGGACGGCGCCACCATGCTCGCCGCCACCGCCGCCGATGACGTCACCGCCTCTGGGCCGACAGGAGGAGACCGGGGAGGCTCCAACCCGGTCCAGGTGATCAAGGAGCAGGATAAGCAGCAAAACGGCGGCGGCCACGGGGGTCAACAGCAGCAGAATTCGAATCAGAACCAGCAGCAGCAGGCCCAGAAACAGAAGCGGCACCGGACCCGCTTCACGCCGGCACAGCTCAACGAGCTGGAGAGGAGCTTCGCCAAGACGCACTACCCGGACATCTTCATGCGGGAGGAGCTGGCCCTAAGAATCGGCCTGACCGAGTCCAGAGTGCAGGTACCGCACCGCCGTCGTCATCGTCATCAATAACAGCTTGACATCATTCCGTTTTGAGTGAAAAAAATGTTTAGTGTGACAAAATAAGTTCGTGGCACGCGAATGCATTTAAAGGAGCGCTACAAAAATAATCAGGTTCCCAAAATCTAATACATTTGTTTTTGTTGAATTCTATAAAATAGTGACAAACATAACTCTCAATTTGCAATATTGTCATTTAGAATAAACATAGCAGAACAGAAACAAAAAAAATGGTCCAAACAACAACGAAGTTTCAGTATTTTATTTTTTGTCTCTTCATTTTCTCCCGGGGACGCATTTGTGATCGATATAAAAATGCTAAATTCGTTTTCTAATCTGATAGAGAATCACTTTAAGAAAAGACACATTTTTTTTAAAGCGCCACGTAAAGAACGGGACCAAAACGTAAAATCCAATGATGAAATGTAAACATCAGCAAGTGCATTTTAAATGTTGCGTATATGGATAGGTTGCTGTAATATTTGTAATCACGAGAATAATAATAATAAATATGAAAGAGATATTCTTGTTCGATTAAAATAGATTTTTTCAAATCCTTTAAAGGTGTTTAATATGCTCCTAAACTCAATTTTGATCCAGCCTACGTGTGCGCTCTTGCCCAGGTATTTTTGTTTGTTTGTTTTTTTTTAGGGGAGGGGGTCGAATAAAATAAACACCACGTGACTCATACATATAAATGATTAATGTATGCGTTCAGGTTTGTATCCTGATCCAAATATATTGTTATTGCTTTGATTGTTGTCGAGCAATAAATAATAAGTGTGAGTGTAAACATATAGCCAAGAGGTTCACAAAATCGAAGCCCAAAGTAAAATGCACAAACAATAGAATAGAAAACCTTAAAGCCAAGCGAAAGGGGCCTCCCCAGTCTGAAATAACCATCAGCATCACTATCATAATCATCATGATAACCATAATCATCATGACTGTTATTGTTCTTATTATGACGATATGGCCAATTCGATTTCCATTTGCATAAAATTAGAACGACTGAAATGATGCTCATCAGACAGAGACGAGCCAAGCTGTCACGTCTTTCTTTTTTTTTTCATACCATATGTTTTTCTTTTACATATATATATATATATATATATATATATATATATATATATATATATATATATATATATATATATATATATATATATATATATATATATATATATATATATACATTTCTTAATATATATATATTTTTGAATATTTGTTGAGAGAGTAAATTGGGATGCTTTTGTTTTGATTAGAGCAGCTTCTCTTCCTCACGCAAATGTTGCCATTCATCATGTGACGAGTCGGGAAATAACATCATCAACATTTGTCACCGGTGCTTTTCCTCCGCATTAACGCGGCACAATATGCCTGACTTTCATTTTTGAAATCATTATCTGCTCTAGACACGCATTTTCTCTTGGATTATTTCGTGTGCGAGAGACCTGTGCCAACCCCTTGTTTTGTCTTTAGTTGGAAATTAAAATCCGCGACGAGGGCGTGAGGCACTTTGTGTACACAAACCGTAAAGACACACATTTATGACCGGCGTGATGATTTATAGACTTGTTTTAACGGTTGCCTGTTAAAAAAATAAATAAAACGTACTAAATTGAAGGTCATTCGCATGCGGTGCACTCGCGTACTTTCGAACACATAAAGAAAATAGTGATCGTAAAAAAAATAAATGATTCGATTAAATGTGGTCACAACATGTTCAAATAACGAACAAAGTAAAAGATAAAACCTTAAGAGATCAAAAAAAAATTTTAAACACGTTGAACTGTAATGGACGAAAGTGCTTTGTTAAAACGAGAGAGCAGATTTAAAACAACAGAAAAGTACTCAAAACTGCGTTTTTGAAATACTGTACATTTATGAAATCACGTCGGAGCTAACTGGCTAACATTTGCTTACAATCTCCAAAATAGATGAATGAATGTGTAGTTCTGACTCATTTTTATTGATGAGGAGACAGTTTTTTTTTAAACAAACCGTGCCCAAGCACAGATAT